>BJCM01153192.1:0-24410 GCA_018326385.1 Flaveria bidentis | reverse complement strand
TTGGACCTCCTTCAGTTGAAACACTTTGATTTTGTGATGGTTGTCTGATGGGATCAGCTTGGAGAGGAATATCTTCATTCATGTATTCAGTATATGTAGAAGGAATCAATGGAAAATCATCTCTTCTTTCTACAACTAAAGAAGTTTCAGTTGAATGTAGATTTCTTGCATCAAACAAGTGAAATTGATCAAATGATTTTATAAATGTGTCAATATCAAACAACCAGTCAGGACCATTTGTAGATTTAGGAAACGAGTGTTCCTTGAATTGAAGATTTGTTTATTCATTAATAATGTTTAATCTAGTATTATAAACACTATAAGCCTTTGAAATAGAAGAATAACCTACAAAGAATCCTTCATCACACTTAGATGAAAACTTTCCCAAATAGTCTCGGGTGATTAATATTGAGACATGACTACCAAATGATTTAAAAAATCTGATAAATGGTTTTCTATGAAAGAGTAGTTCATAAGGAGTCAAGTTATTTTTTTTACAACCAGAGTTCGATTTTGCACAAAGCATGATGTGTTAAATGCCTCTGCCCAAAAGGTAATAGGTAGTTTAGCATCGACTAGCATTGTTCTTGCTACTTCAATTAGTGTTCTATTTCTCCTTTTAGCTACCCTATTTTGTTGAGGAGTTCTAGTTGCACTAATTTAATGAGCAATGCCTTTGGTTTCACAAAATGAACTCATGTCTTCAATTTTAAACTCAGTTCCATTATCACTTCTTTTTGTTTTAACCTTATGATCAAGTTGGTTTACAATTTTGTGATAAAGTTTTGTATTATTTGGGATGCCTCATTTTTATGAAGTAAGAAGAAAACCCATGTAAATCTTGAAAAGTCATCAATGATCACCAAACAATACTGTTTCTTTCCAATGCTCATAACATGAGTTGGTCTAAATAGATCCATGAGAATAGCTTCAATGGAGTATTGTTTGTGTTCACCAGCTTGGATTTGTGGGAAGATTTATGTTGTTTTCCTTTGAGGCACGCTGAACAGTGATCAACAAAATGAAATTATTTTTGAGGAAGACGAATGACATGGTTTTGTTTGACCAATCTGTTCATTTTTTTAAAGTTTATGTGCCCCAAACGTTTGTGCCAAAGCTGGGACTCATAAAATGATGCTTTTGACAAAAGACATGTTTCTTCTATAGGTGTTATAGAATTCAGGTTTAAGACATAAGTGTTATTCTTCCTTGGAGTCTTTAGGACAACCCATTCTTTAGAGATCTAAAATCCTGGTTTCTAAATGTAGCAATGAGTGTCAGTAAAGTGAGTTGAATATTTCTTGTCGCTCATTTGAGACACGCTTAAAAGATTGAAGTTCAGTTGTTCATAGTAGTTCACTCTATCAAAGCTCAGCATCCTATTTGTCATAGATCCTTCACCAGTAATTGTTCCACCTTGTGAATATCCTCCAAATTCCATAGTAGTTCCTTGTATTTGCTTAAAGTCATGCAGGAGGGAATGATCTCTAATCATGTGTCGGGAACATCCACTGTCCATGTACCATAGGTTGTTGGACCTATATGGATGACCCTTCAAGCACAATAGAACTAATTAGAATGTGGAACTCAAGCCATGAGGGTCATGGGTTTTCCGTTCCTATCCATTATGGTGACCTCTTGATACCTTCTTCTAAATTGTGATCTATTTAGAGGTGACCTTGGAGATTGCTTGTGATATTTTGCTGGAGTCATCTCATCAATATCAACTGAATAGTTAGAGGAGTAGTGAAATCTTTGATCTTTATTCTTTTGAAGAAATTAAACCGTTTCTGATTGTCAAAAATCATTTTAGGTTTTGGAAGGTCAAACTTTTGCTTAACAATGTGATGGTTGTTTCTTTGACTCTTCCATATTTCTTTTGTGTTACTCCTATCATTGTGTGATCTAGATGTCCTAGCTTGATTGGTAGGCAAATGACTCCTGATGTGGGGTTTACAAGATGATGTTTTTGTTGAGATGGGTTTGTTCTAAGCAATTCTCACTCCTTTCTGATTGAAGTAACAATCAGATGTATTGTGATTGTTCATACCACAAACTAAACAATATTTGTTAAAATAATAGTTTTTGGTGGAGTGGTTGTTCACGTCACAGATAGAGCAATATTGATTGTAAAAGCACTATTTTGTTTTGTGACTGAACATATCATATATATCACAATACATTTGTTTGTTTCTTGACTCAGATTTTGATTAGTGGGACTTAGCTGATTTTCCTATTTGTTGCTGAGTCACTTTCTTTTGCTTAGGGTAGGAATCAAAATCAGCCCACCACGCTACTTTTGTTAAATTTTCTGGGCTATTTTTGTTTCTTCATCCTTTTCTTTTCCTCTTTCTCAAACTGATCAATGTGTTCCTTGTTACATATGTCAAATCCAACTCCCTGTCTTAATTTTGAAGATTGAGGGTCTGACAGAGTTTTACATGTTGAAATCAGTGAGCTCTTTTGTTTCTTTTACAGTGAAACCTTGTCTGATTTGATTGAATTGTTTTGAGATATAATCTCATTATCAGAACTGATTTTAGCAGAGGATTTCACTGACTTCTCAAATTTCTTTTTACCTTTTGAAATAGCATGTATGAATTTAATAAAAGGAACAATTGCTTTAATTGGACTTGTGGGTTTGATGACACTTATTGCCTTGTCTGAACACTCTTTGATTTTAATTGGGTGTCCTAATCTAATTTATCCTCATTTGTTTCAATGTAAACATTTGGTTGGTTTAAAGGATTAGTGATATGTTTTACTATTGTTGTTGGTTCAATAGTTTTAGGTTCAATTTTCTCATTTAGTGTAACAGAGTCGGGCATGACAGTGTAGTTGTCATTATATGGTGGAGGACAAGAGTTATACCTAATCCTAGACATGTCTTTGGGATCCTTTTGAGAATCAAGCATCTCTTGCAGCTTGACTGAAGACAGTTGAAACATTTTCAGTTTCATTTCAGCAAGTGTATCTTCAGTTTTAGATTGAGCCAACTTTTCAGTCAGTTGCTCATTCTCAACTGCAAGAGTGTACTTTCACCATGTAATTTTTCAATGTCAGAGATGAGAGATTTTATTTTGATTTTAAAGCCTTTTATTTCTCTCTTGAGCATCTCTGAATTAACCTTTTCCTCTTTTATTTTGTCTGCAAGTTTATGGTTATGCTCTCTATATAACCTTGCAGTTCAGTAATGCATTTATCACTACACAGGTTAGATTTTACCTCAAAAGGCATGGGAGATGGACCATCATTGATGTGAGCCATGAGTGCATGATTTTGAAATTAAGGCTTTACTTCCTCTGCATACAGGATCCAGTCACATACTCCATCTTGCTTAATCACACGAGTATTTACAGATGACTGACTGCTTCCATAAGCTTGGTTTGTCAGTTGAGGTTGATTTTGATATGATTGATGTTGTTGTTGATGATGATGTTGCTACTGATGATTGGTCGATTGAAAGCTTGAGTTTGGCTGTGAGGATGATTGGCTCTGAGAATTTCGTTGATAGTTGTTTCTTTTGGGGGCATTGCATTCTCTGGAGAAGTGGCCAGTCATGCCACAATTGAAGAACTTCACTATGGATTTGTCATATCCAAGTTTTGTGTTTTCATTAAGCCTGAGCTTTCTACCTTTTCTAAAAAACTTCTTTGCTCTCATAGCAATCATGGTCATTTTCCATTTCAAATCCATTTATTTTACATCATCTGGATCCATTTCTTCTAAGTCTTCCTGGATCAAATGTGCTGAGGTGAGTTTTCCTCCCAAATAGGCTTCAAAGCTGGCAACAAAGGCATCGTAAGTTGCCTTTTGTTCTTCAGATCTTGTGTCATCAGCAGTATTTGTGGGAGTTGTAGTGAATCCTGATGCTTGGGATGATGTTGATGGGTGATTAATTGGTGGAGTTGCAATGAACCTAGTGGTTTTTAGTTGATCTCTAGAAGAGATGAAATCATCCTTCTCAGTAATGAAGGCATTTTCCACAGAGTGAGATTCTAATGGAAACTTGTATGCCTGAATCAATTTAGGTCCTCCTAGGTTTCTTCTTCTTTCATCTAGCTCCAATGCTTCTATCTTGGCTATTATTATATCTAGAGTGGTACTCTCAATATCAAGAGTGTTCTTTAACATGGTCACATTTTGTAAAGAGCGACCATGTTAAACAAACAAGCAACTCTGTAAAGAGTTTGAAGACCTTATGCATTCAAAATTTCAAATGATTGCAATAGGGTAACTCACTTTCTTTCTAGGGGTGCAAGTCCAAAAACGGCAGATGGAATCTTCATCAATCAATCAAATTTTATGGAAATAATGTTGAAGAAATTCCACTTTGTTGATTGTTAGTGTAAAAGAACCCCTGTGGATACTAAAGTGAAGATTAGACCTGATCCAGTGTGGATTAGATTCACTATCGATCTATGATCGGGTCACTTATGTATCTAACAACCAGTAGGCCTAACATTATGTTTGGTGTTTGTGTGTGTGCCAGATATCAAGCTGATCCTAAGGAATCTCATGTGAATGCTGTCAAGAGGATATTCAAATATCTTAAGGGCAACCTGCTCTTGGGTTATGGTATCCGAAGGAAGGAGACTTCAATGTCTATGCCTTCATTGATAGTGATTATGAAGGATGCAACTTCAACAGGAAATCCACCTCTGGCGGTTGTCAATTTCTTGGTCCCAGACTGGTCTCCTAGCAGTGCAAGAAGCAGACAAACGTATCTGTCTCAACAACAGAAGCTGAGTATATTGCAGCATCAGCTTGTTGCTCTCAAGTACTCTTGATTCAAAACCAGATGCTTGATAATGGTTTTAACTTCTTGCACACACCAATTCACATTGACAACACAAAAGCTATTTTCACTACAAATAATCCGGTTCAACACTCAAAAACAAAACACACTGAAATTAGATATAACTTTTTGATAGACTGTGCTGAAAAGGGGTTATTCAAATTGATTCAAGTACCCACTGAAAATCAATTGGCTTATTTATTGACTAAGCATTTTATCCTAGTAGGTTTTAATTCCTAGTTCAATCAATTTGCATGATTAACCTTGAGTAAAACTAATCAAAACATCAAAAAAAAGTCAAATACATTAGAAAATCACAAAACGAAGTCAAATTTGTGGAAGAAAAGAATACAATGGGAAATGATATTATTACAGTTGTTATATCATTCACTGTGCTTAATTTATAAAAATTTAAAGACTGTCATGACTTACCAAATATGTTGGTAGGCTCAACTTGGAAGGGAAGATATATGAAGTGATGAATTAAAATCTTATTCAATGGTGAAATACTCATCTCAAAGTACAGGTATGTATTAGCTTTTCTGAGTGCATGTGTGTGTAGTAACCTAAACACACCAGGCAATGATACTTTTTGAATCTCTTTCACCTAGATCAAGTTTCATCTTTGTTTTGCTAAGCAAAGACCTAATGAAACAAGCACATAGTGCAGATGTACTGATAAAAAAGATTCCCAATAAGGAACACATCCAAATTGTATGAATCTATAAAAGAAATACATTCCAAGTGAATGAACAATAGAATCCTATTATGGATCACCTTCCAAAGTGAAGTGAAAAGAATCCCAATGTGGATGATCATGAAAAAGATCAAAGTAAAAGAATCCCAATGAGGATTAGTGAAAATAAGGTCTCATAACTTAAGTAACCTGGTAAGGAAAGTTGTGAAACAGATCTACCATGCATTGTATAAGGATGGTTAATCATTCTGTGCTTTTGTGTGTGAGGTACATGTTGAATAATAAAATCAACCAAAACATGATAAATATCACTTTCATCAAAATATCAACCTGGTATGAGTTTAAGAGGACAAACATACCTTCAATCATCAAGTTCATAAACATGTCCATTTTATCATAAAGGATGCACATGTGTAATGGAAGATTGATATGATCCCAATAAAAGATATACTTCTTTTCATTATTAATAATCAAATGTACATAATTTTCAAAAAGTTTAAAATCTTCAAAGTTTCTATCCTATTAAGGATATAAACTTTAGGGGGAGTAATATAAAATTTTTGACTAAGATTTTGAAAACATCTACTATCTTCAAAACAAAAGAAAAAGAAAATGTTTGTGTTGGTGCATAAGTTATACCATAGTATCTCAGCCTATGCAGATGCTTGGAAGCATAAGAAGTCCAAGATCAGTAAAATAATAGGAAACTTTTATCACATCTGGCATACAAGTCAATCCAAGCAAAAATTGATGACCCCAACAACAGTCAACAACATCATAAGAGAATTCAATCAACTTCATAAAAGAATTCAATAAGAGATATTTCTTCATAACTACAAAAACCAAAATAGAAACATTAACCTTTGATTAAGTTCAAAAGTTAAGCAGGTAAGTGCATTGGTTAATGTGGTTGAAGGTAACCCATGCTTATAACTAATGCGGGTAACTATTTATGTCAAAGTTTGAAGTGTTAAAATTAATGCGGATAAGGATTTTTCTCTACCGCATTTGTGTGTAACAAGTATACATGAAAAAGTTTGAAGTGTTAAAACCTATGCGGAACAAAAATGTTCTACCGCATTTGCTAAATGCGGATGATAATTTCACTTCCGCATTTGTTTTACTCATCCACACTTATGGATATGTGCAACTTCAACACTTTACATGTACATTAAAAAAGAATAAACAAGTGTTTAATCTTTTCTGTCACAATGAATGATGATTAAGTAAATGTGGAAATTTTATTCAACCGCATTAGCTACAATGAGCAAATGTTGAACAAGTTTTATCAGCCGCATTTGCTATAGTGAGCAAATGCTTAACAAGTTTGATCCGTCGCATTTGTTACAATGCATAAATGCTGATGAACTTAGTTCTTCCGCATTTGCCACAATGCACAAATGCGGATAAAAGAAAACTTAAGTATTCAAACTCATAAGTTTTACTCTTCCGCATTTACAACAGTAAAGTAATACAAATGTATAAAAACCTTCTGCATTTGCTACACTGTGAACTAAACTTGACCGCATTTGTTCTGAAACTTGTGAAAAACTTGTAAATGTTATTATTTGACTATTTAAAGCACATTCAAAAGGTCATTTAATGCTTTTCAAATTTGAGTGACTCCAAAGTGCGTCGAGTGAAAACACACTGTTCATCTTCTTCAATCATCATCTTCTCTAACAATCAAAGATCTTAGTCTCATCAATTCTGTACTCATCTTCGATTCTACCAAACTATATTATCGAACAAAAGGTGAAACATTCAACAGTTTTTAACTTAAATGTCGAACACATGGACTGATGACGAACTTAGAACCCTAGGTTAATGAATAACATTCAAAATCAGACCCATTCTAAGAAAATATGAACATTTTCAACTTTAGTGAGCATGCAAACTAAGAAGAATATCAATGAACAAATTTTTTTTTCATAATCATGTTCATCATATGGACGGAGGATGATGAATGCAAAAATATCTAAATCAGTTCTTGAAATAAAATCAGATTAAAGGTCAAACAACATCAAAAATCATCTCTTCAAAATGATAAACAAAAATAACAATGAATAACTCTTGTAAAACATCAACATTTGAAGTTATTTCTATAGAATAGTACTATCAATACTCATCTTTGACCATCAAAAGTCAAACTGATGAGGTATGCATAATGTAGAACATATACTTTCTTCAATCTAACTCATATGTCTCTAATGCAGGGTTAATGGCTAATCTTACATGGAGCAAGCTCCATAATGTAAGTGGGTTTCTGGACCCTAATGTGCCCAAGGTATAATGACTTAGAGATGTGATCAAAGTTATCTCTACTACAAGAGTAGCCCACGCCATTACTGTTAGACCTATTATCTATGAAAGATATATTAGGTCATTCTAGAGTACTACAGAAGTAACTGATGTGGATGGTGAAAAGACTTTAACAGGAAGAATTACTGATGATCACTCTCTCGCCATCACTGAACAAGCTGTGAGACAGTGTCTACAGTTTGGTGATGATGCTAATGCTCCTATTCTATTGAAAGATGAAGAAATTACTATTTTCTTTGTTGAGATTGGATATGAAGGAGGTTATGAGGGAAAGAAGATAGTAAAGGGGTTGGTAGAATTACCATGGATATTTCTGATTCATATTTTTCAACACTGCTTGTCCAAATGAAAAATAGGATGGAATGACATTCCTGTGATTACTTCTTCAGCCATATGTGCTTTATGTACCAACAGACCATTCAATATGTCAGCAATTGTGTTCAATGGCCTAACTTCCAACATACAAGAAGGAAGAAGATATATGTTCCTTATGTACCCAAGATTTCTGTAATGTCTAATCAATGAAGCCTTTCCTGACCTAGTACTTGAAGGGCCTGCTTTGGACATTCCTCACTATGATGTCAAATCTTACTAGTATATCAAGAAAAGAGATCCAAGAAATTTCTATAATGGAGCACACTCTCCTCTGTTACCTTGGATGCTTCAGCAGATTAATCTTGAAGAACAAATAGAAGAACAAGAGGCTAATATTGATAAGCCCATTCTAGAGGAAGTACAAGATGCTCAAGATCAGCAAGCTACTAATGAGCATGTTGAGGAAAGAATTGATAGTCATAGGTCAGTATCACCCTAGGTGGATGTAGGGGGTGATCTTCCCACTAGACCTCAAATTCATGACATGGCATCTCGCTTTGTACCATCACCAATAGCATCACCCCACAAAACACCAACTACTTCACTTCATTAATCACCTATCCGATTACCACAAGCACAACCTATCATGTCTCCACCAATATCTTCACCTCATCACTCTCCAATATCACCAAATCAACCATCCCAATGCCAATACTAAACTAACTAAATTTGGAGATTCTACTAGCTCATCTCCAAAATCCAAATAATCTTTTGATGAGGAGGATCAACATAGCCAATTGCCTGTAAAGAAAAAAACTTCTAAGGTTGCTCCTTCTGAGAGCTATGCTGAATTAGGGGTGAATAAACCAGATGAAAAGGATGAGCTTATCTCTGAACTTTTTGTAAAAAGTGGCAAAGATGGAAAGATTGTTGAATAGAAGATCAAGCATAATTCAAGATAGATTGTTAGAACTTGATGAGAAGGAGGTTGAAATGAAAGAAAAATATAAGGCTGAAAAGAAGGATAAAGAAAAGGAGATAGAGAACTTAAAAGCTGCTCTTCAACAATCAAGGGATGAGATAAGTAGTCATGTGGACACTTTATCCATTCAAAAAATTGCAATGGAAGAGCAGGAAGATCATATTGAAGAACAAGAGGAGATTATTATCAACCTGCAAAAACAAAATGAACTTTTGAATACAAGAGTAGCTGAACTTGAGATGCTTGTTAAAATCAAGAGAAAGGTTGAATCAGAAGCAATAAAGTTAATGAGAAAGAAGCTGAGTCTAAGAGCTCTTCAGGGGAGAGTAGTGATGACTCTCCTCCTAGTAAATATATGAGATCCTCTGAACCTGAAGCAGAACCAAGCAAGACAAAACAAGATGAGTCTAGCCTGAAGATGGTAGTATACTTAGAGACAATAGCCCGTATGCACACTGAAGAGGCTGAATTTAATGACATGATCAATGCTCTAGGCAGTTTCACATCAGAAGAGTTCATCATTAATGATGAGTTCTGGGATTTTTTTAGCTGATCAAAGGACTTTTACTGAACCCATAGTGGTTATCCCTAAATGTCCTATCCCTTTGGAGAAGGAATTGAGCTTACAAATAGTCCCTGCTATGTCACTATCTCATAAGCAAAAAGAGATGATCAGAAAGCTATGTGAAGAGCAAAGAGAAAAAAAAGAAAAAGCTGCTTCTGCTGCCCATGAACAAGTACAATCAGAGGCTGAAAAAGTGCCTCAAGGAGCTGAAATGCCTGAAACCTCTTCTGGTCCTTCACTGCAGACATATACCAGGAAGAGGAACTATTTAACTAAAAAGGCTAAGGGAAAAAGGCCTATTGTGGAAGAAGAGACAGTAAAGAAAAGTAAGAAGGATGATCCTAGAATCCTGGTAGCTATAGCCTAATTTTTAGAAGAACATGAGCAAGCAGAAGCTCAATTGAAGAAGCAAGCTATTTTTGTTGATCTTGAAGAAGGTGAATTTGAAGAAGGCTATGTCCCTAATGAGCCAATAGTAGTTGATAGTCCTGTGAAAAAAGAAAGATCAGTAGAAAAAATGGTGGAAAAGGCTCAGAATGATGATTTGATGGTTAAAGCTATGTTTCAGATTAATCATGGATATGATCCTGATGAAGGTTTTGGCATGACTTGTGAGGGGATGAAGGAAAAAGAAGAAAGATTGAACAAACTACTAGACCCTACTGTTGAAACTGACTATGAGAAGATCATTCCACCTAAAGCTGATAAGCCAAAACTATCTTTCATGAAGAAGCAAACTTCAACTCCTCACCTTTATATCCGGATCCCTATAAAATGTCTGATAGGGAAATGAAGGATTATCTATTAAGTCAAGGATTCACTAAAAGGAAGCTTGGTAACATGAAAACCAATTCCCTAAGGGCTGCTCTCCTTAGGTTGATCACTGAGAAGATAAAGAGACTTAAAACTCTAGAAGAAGAAATTACTTGCAAAAACCCAAGAACCAGAGTGTCTGCTCAACACATGCAACTCACCCATCAAGATCAAGACTCTTTGGCACCTGTGCTTCATAGATATCCTGAGTGTTTTGCTGAGCCTTCTCAACTGAAACTCTAAGAAGGGCTGACCACTGCAGAGATGATCAGAGGTGTTTCTACTCGTAAGGGCAAAACTGATTAGAAAATCATTTCCTAGAAGTATGACCGTGATTGGAACATGTTCATGGTTAAACGAATCTCAGGGCTGGTTCAATTCGTTAAAGAGTACTATGCTTTAATAAATGCCCTTGAGATTCATGACTTAAAGGAACTGGCTAACTTGGAACTAATCAATCATAAGGCCATGTTCAGAGGATATGAATTTGAAGATATACTCAGAATGTTGAAAAGGACTAATAACTTCAAATCACTGAAATCCATCTGTATGAGGAAGGATAGGTCTTTCAGTAACCCTTTTGAAAAGAAATAGAGAAAACCAGCATAAGAGGTTGTGTTTCTAGAGATGAGAGTGAAACCAACAGTCCTTAAAAAGAAAGATGGTGTCTCGTACCCAGTCCTCCATACCAATTTCAAATGTGTACTATGATGAAAAAACTTATGAGTTGGTAATACAAAGAAAATGGGGAGGAAAGGAAGGAGCTGAAACTCGATTATTTAGTGGAGATGAAGTAAGGGTGCTTGATGAATCTTACATCCACTATATATACACCAGGTATTTTAGAGAAATAAACAATAAACTAGGAGAACATGACATGCACTTCTTCTTAAAATGCATTAAACTACTGAAAATGGCATATGATCAAATCATTGCCAAGAGGGAAAAGAGAAAGAAGAAAAAGGCTCCTCTACAGCTGGGAAATATAGTCAAGCTGTAAGTTGATATAGATAGAGCTCTACTAATTCATAGGGATGGTTGTCCACTGTGTATATACGGGAACCTGTTTCTCTTAAGAAACTGTCCCGTTGGAAGCCATCCACACTATGAGTCAGATGAGAATACATGTGCTAAATAAAGAAAAGATTTTTGATGCCAATGACTTTTTCAATATGATAAAGGCCATCTTGGATCCATCACAAGCTGAACCACTACTCCCTTCACAAGACCCAGCAGAATCCTCTCAACTTCAACCACCACCAAACCATTGAAGAACATAGGTTGTATAATCCTTAGGGGTAGTATTGTTGGACCCTAAAAGGATCATACATGCCAATTCAATTGGTGAGTTAAAGGTTGTTCGGCTGGAAACTCCCTAAGTCCAATTATTAATGCGGATGAAGAATCTGCCAAGAAGAATCAAGTATTAACTAACCACATTTGTAAATACGGAAGACATAGAACAAATGATGACAAGTGTTTGTTCTTCTTCATTAACAAATGCGGATAGTTAAGAAGATATGCGAACAAGGCTTGTTCATCAGCAACAAATGTGCACAAGTATTTGTTCATCCGCATTACCCAATGCGGATGACCAACTACTTATGCGGATGAACAAGTCAAGAAATGCTGATCAAGAACAACTCATCCGTATTTGTCAATTCGGATGAACAGACGAAATGTTGAAGAAGACTTAGACTAGTTCTGATGTATAGGTCAGGGGTAGTTTAGTCACTTTGTAAAAAGGCATCTTGTCAGCATATAAATAGAAAAGAAAACCTCATACATGAGGTGATTGTTAATAGACAATTAGAATATTTGTATTACACTTTCTCAAAGTGCATTATTACTATCTTTGATATAACCTAGCATTTATTATAATCAATCACCTTTATCAATATATACAAAGCATTTATGAGTATATTCTTGCATTAAATGTTTATTGATTGTTTGTTTCCGCCATTCAATCTTTGACTTGATCACTATATTTGATCCTAGTGAGAATCTAAGTCTCACCACCTAGTCAAATGAGAATGGATTCTTGCTCTTTGTTTTCTTTCTTGTTGTCTTTCCATTTTGTACATTCATTTGTGAGATGACCATAGTTTCCATAATTGAAACATCAAAATATATTTTTGTCTTTGTTTTCTCCACTCACATCTCTCTCATGATCGTTTCTTTCTTTGGTGAAGTCTCTTTCTTGTTTCTCATTGAAGTTTCTTACATGACCTCTACCACGGATTTGGTTACTACATCCTCTACTATAATACTTACTTTCCATATGATTAGTTGAAATTGAAATTATGAGTTTAGTTTGATGATTTTCTTCTAGGTCGTCATGACTTTTGACGCGTTCCTCAAATTTTGCTATTCTTCCTACTACTTCATTAAATGCCATTTTGTCTATTTTTGAATATTGCTCAGTTTATGCCACTATAGGTAGGAACTTCTTAGGAACCAAGTTCAGTTGCTTTCTTATAATTATCTAATCTTGAAGAGTAGTGCAAAGAGTTTCAAATTTGGCTCTAATACTGCATAACTTGCTAGTGAAGTTACTTACGGTTTCGTTTTCTTTCATCTTTAATATCTCTTGCTCAAATTTTAAGGTTTGTAGATACTAGGTCTGATCCAAGGTAAAACACTTTAATTGATTCCCAAACTTCTTTTGCATTTTCACTTTGTGCAACTTGCTTTAGTATATCATAGGTTAATGTTTGGAAGATAATTGCTTTTATGGTATGTACTTTCCTTTTTATATACATTTCTTTTAGCATCAATTGTTTCCCAACTACCATAAGCCTTTTATGATCGTTTCGATTAATAATGCCCATGAGGTTTAGTTTGTCTTAGTTAGCTTAGGACATTGAAATGATATATTCCCTTGTTCACGTGTTGGTGTTGATATACTACTGATTTTCCGGTCATGTTTTTTTGCTTAATCTTCTTTGATTTTCTCTTTCCTATATCACTTTTGATTTTCTATGTTCTTGTCTTAGTTGCTTGAACTTTACTTCTTACTAACTGATTCAAGGATCTATTGTCTTGCTTTTGTTATTTGTTGCTTTGATTTGCCACAAAGGACTTCTTTCTTACTTTGTCATATAGGTCTTCTTGATTTTCCACACATGTCGTCTTTTGGTAAACGCCACATAGGTCGTCTCAGCTTGTTTCGCCACACAAGTCAAACTTGTCGCACAAGTCTTCTTACTTGTTACACCACACAAGTCGAACTTGCCACATAGGTCTTCTTTTTTCGCCCATAGGTCAAAATTGCCACATAGGTCTTTTTACTTGTTTCTCCATACAGGTCAAACTTGCCATATAGGTCTTTTCTCTTTTTCACCACACAGGTCGAACTTGCTTGCTTACCACACATGACTATTATGCCACACAGGTCTTTGACTTGCTATGAATCACATAGGTTCGAGTGTATAAACTTCCAAAGTTTTAAACAAAACGTTTTTGACTTTCCCTTAATCAAACTTGATTATTTTCACTTTTCTAAAAAATCAAAATAACTAAGGTGATTCTTCTTTCAAACCAAAACTTCACTTCTTGCTAATTGATTCAAGGATCAATCGTCTTGCTTTTGTTATTGTTGTTGTAATTTGGAACAAAGGACTTATTTCTTACATTGCCACATAGGTTTTCCTAATTTGCCACACATGTCTTCTTTTGGTAAACGCCACACAGGTCGTCTATGATTGTTTCGCCACATAAGTCGAACTTGCCACACAAGTCTTCTTACTTGTTTTTCCACACAGGTCTTCTTTTTTCGCCACACAGGTCGAACTTGCCACATAGGTCTTTTTACTTGTTCGCCACATAGGTCAAACTTGCCATATAGGTCTTTTCTCTTTCTCACCACACAGGTCAAACTTGCTTGCTTGCCACACAGGAGTATTATGCCACACAGAAGTGTTATGCCACACAGGTCCTTGACTTGCTATAAACCATACAAGTTCGAGTGTATACATTTGTAAGGCCCCAATATAGTTGGATGTTCATCACATATAATATTTAAAATACGTTAAAATTCAACGGAATAATAAAAACATTGCTGCAAAATAATTTTTACAAAAACTACTCATGCATTAATAATTACTTTTGCCAAATAATACATCGTTGTTAAAGTTACAAAATGATTTTTAGTTGCATTACAAAAAAAATACTATTTTTGCATAAAATGGATGCCAATCTTTATTTTCCAAGTATCTTCACCCTCGTGCCACCCTCAGCAACAAGTTACCTACTAACTGAAAATGTATAAAACTCAGCATTGTTGAGTGAGTTCTAGTTTTATAAATAAAATACTTTTCCTTTTGTTTAAAACATTTTCTTTACTTTCGTACATGATCATTCATCATACATACATCAAGTTAATATCATTATTATCTTTCATTATCGCACGTTGTAACACCCGAACATTTTAAAAGATGTAGAAAGCTGTAAAAGAGATGAATAAAAGGAATATAACACAATTTAACCCTAGTTGAGGGGCTACATGTTTCAAAAAGGACAAAAACAAGAAAAGTGGGTGCAAAAAGGTGATGGCTGCCAAACCTCCTGCACATTTCATTGTAGTTGGATTTTGGAGAGAGAAAGTAAAGAAGCTTTCTGGTTTTTGAAGCAATATCAAGAAGAATCTGAATTCAAGGTAAGAATTCTTTGTTTTGAGGTGTTCTTGTTGAGTTTTGGCCTTGGTTACATGCTTATATGTGTTTGCATGTGTTCGGGTGTACGTGTGTTTTTGTGGGTTTCTAAGTGTGTGAACTTATTGCATACGGGTTTGAAGGAAGACACACTCAAAGTTGCATAAGGTAAGTTCTAAGACCCTATCTTTACATGTTTTAACTGATTTGGAGCTATAAATACATGTGTAAATGTTTTATAAAAGTGGGTTTTGTACCCGTATTTGTGTGTGTGTGATTATTGGGGGTTATGTTTTATGATGTTATGATTATGTTATGTGCATGTTATGATGCTTAGAAAGTTAGAACTAAGCTTATTGAATGATGATTTGGAACTAATTATGATGTTGGTTAGTTAAAGTAGTTGCCCATGTGCCTGAAAATAGCCCATGTGCCTAACGGTTAAATTGGACTAAGTGTTGTCCCATACGCCTGAAAACCCATGCGCTCAAATAGTATCAATGCGCCTAGGATTAGGCTGAACTTGGCTAAATTTCCTATGCGCCTAAACTGCCCATGCGCCCAGGCACTCATGCATCCACATAGTGCCCATGCACCAAGAAAATTGCCGAGGAGACTAAGTGTTGGGTCATGCGTCCAAATAGTGTCCATTCGCCTAGATTCTTCCCATGCGCTTAAGTGTTCCCATGCGCTTGCGTAGTGCCCATGTGCCTAGGATTTAATTTATTTTTCTAAAAATTTGGGAAAAATGAATTTTTAGGCTTTTTCATGGGGTGTTCCCGGGGGTGATGTAAATCGACTTTATGCTAATGGATGATATGGTATGTCATTATGTGTGATGATGTTATGCTTATGTATGATATGTTTCCTTATGTTCCTTATTACATATTATAACGTGACTTTACGTGGTGTGACTATGTTCATGAATGAAAAGTTTATTTTAATGAATAGAAAGATTTAAGATTATGAAAGTGGAACATAATGAATGAACGAATGAAAAGTCTTACAAGCAAATGTAAGGAGGTTCATAACTCCTTAAGAGTTGTTAGCTCAACTATATGTTTACAATATGCAATCTTGGATAACCCTTAAAGGGTTCACATAAAGGGGGAGTTAGTCTATGTGACTACTCCATACATGTAATATGTGCGATATGGGGTCCTTGTCGCTTAACCCTAGATGATATGGCTTTGTGCCCCAGAGGGAGGTTGAGCATATGACGGGATCTAGATAGAAGCGAAGGATAATAAATGTACTAAATGAACGATGACGGAAAATAATAAATATTACATTGATGTTTGTGCGATGTATGATCATATGCGAAAGTAAGAAACGTTTTAACGAATGAAAGGTAATATCCTATTTTTGTAAAACTAGAACTCACTCAGCAACGCTGACTTTTATGTGTTTCCAGTTGGTAGGTAATATTGCTGATGTTGGCACGGGGTCATCTCCTTGGCTTGTTTTGGATGACATCCTTTTTATGTTGCAATGATGTTTTTGCATTGTAATGCGAACAAACAATATTTTGTAACGATTATGAAGGTTGTGTTATGTTGCAAAAGAAATTATGAAATGGTTTATAAATTATTCTGCTGCATTGTTTTTGAAATCCTAAATATATATTTTATGTTTTATGTGCAATGAATGACCAACTGTAAGTGTCCGGGGAATGGGGCCTTACAAGTTGTTATTAGAGTCAAAGTTTAAGTGAAACAGGTAACTATTTTCAAAAGAAACCTAAACCTAAACTGAGAATGGGACAAAAGGGAAGGGATGCCAGTCCGAGTAGCTATGTGCCGTCAGGCATTTTCTTTAATGTTAACCGATATTATGTGGGCATGTTAATTGATCTATGTGTTTTTAGTAGATTTAGATACTGATGTAGTCAGGATAGAAATGTTTGGGTTATGAAAAGTATAGTAAGTGGCTAATCATAACTGGCCACTATAATTAGGGACTTACAATACTTGACATAAACTGAGCTATTACCTTGAATGAACATGTTGGTGTTTGAATCTTATAGCGTGTTAGAGGATGGTTGGCAGTAGATCTTCTAAGGCTTCGCAAAGTGGAGGTCATGAAGGTCGCGGTAGATGTGGTACTGGACCACATGTCATAAGAGGAACACGTAGAGCTGAAGAGGTGGCCCATGAGGAGCCCAAGACCCCTCATCCGGAGGGTGGGGATGAAAGTGCTAACTTAAGGGCCTTAGTGGAGGAGGCTGTTCTATAGGAGGTTCACTAGGATATATAGATGAATTTACCATCTGTGGTGACTAAAGTGATAAAGGCTGTAAGAGAAAGAGAAAGGAAAGAGAGGAACAGGTCCTCGGGAGGGCAAGAGCAACCGGAAACTAAGACGCTTGTCTCCACTAATGTGGAAGAAGAAGAAGAGCTTGTGCCTAAGGTAGCACGAGGCTATAACCACGGGGCATTTCAAAGATGCAAGCCCATTACTTTCCATGGTAATGGCACTACTACTACTGCTTACCAGTGGGTGAGAGAGATGGAAGTTGTTCTAGATATTAGCGAGTGTCGGGAGGATTAGAAGGTGAAGTTCGCCACCCACCCTTTGTGGACTCGACCTTGTGCTGGTAGGACAATATTGTCCAAGCTGAGGGTAGCAGGGCTATTAGGAGGATGATATGGGCAGAGTTGAAGATGCTGGTCATTGAGGAGTTCTGCCCTCACTAGGAGTTGGACAAGGTGGGGAGGGAGTTCCTACAATTAGATACAGAACCATGACACACTAACAATATACCACCAAGTTCAACTAAATGGCATGACTGGTGCCAAATCAGGTGATGCCTCTATCATGAAAGATCAAGTGATACATCCAAGGATTTTCGGCGGATATCCGTAGGCATATGATCATCACCCGACCAAGTACGTTTAGGTCGATGGTTGGTCTGGCGGGAAGGTTGTATGATAAGCGGGAGGTGGTGGTGGTTGAGGTGAGCAAGAAAGGTGGTGGTGACCAGAACTGAAACGAGAAATGGTTTGGACGTGGCGGAGCCGCTCCAAAGTATAAGGTTGTGAAGGTGGGCGACCGGAAAGTGGTCACACCCGGTGTGGGGTCAAAGAGATGTGGTAGATGTGGGAAGGAGCATTCGGGAGAATGCAAATAGGGATCGATCATCTGGTTCAAATTTGAGTAGCCTAGTCATATGGCGAGAGAGTGTGGGGTTATAAGGTGTTATAACTTAGGAAAAAACGACCATCTGAGTAGGGAGTGTAAGAAGCCGAGGGCGGAGAGTTCCGGGGATGGGAAGAAAACTGGGACAAAGGGGTAGAGGACTAGCTCCAGGGCATTCATGATGACTCAGGAGGAGGCTAGGACGGACCCCAATGTTATGTCAGGTACCTTTCTAGTAAACCAAACTCTAGCTTTGTGTTATTTGATTATGATTCTAGTAAGTGTTTTATTTCTACTGCTTTCAATGCTAAATTGCCTGTTAGTAGTAGGAGTATAGATAAGCTCTTCGATGTAGAAATTACCATAGGTAAGTCTACCAGGATTGTTGATATGATAGAAGGTTGTGAAGTATAACTAGAAGGTCATAAGTTTCCTCCCAGACTGTTTATGATGACCATAGGCATGTTTGATGTAGTCCTAGGAATGGACTGGTTAGCGGACTATGAGGTGAATATTGTGTGTCGTAAGAAGATGATCTATGGTGATCGAATTACGGCGATTCTGCAGGTGATTTTGATGGCGATGGCTGGAAAGTGCATGAGGCGTGGATGTAGTGCCTACTTGGCTAACGTGAAGGATGTAGATACGCCAACACCAAAACTAACAGATGTATCGGTTGTGTGTGAGTTCCTTGACATGTATCCATAAGTTTTACCAGGTGTGCCACCGGACCATTAGATCGAGTTTCAGATCGACTTGATACGTGGTGCCTAATCTGCTGCTAAGGAATCATATCGGTTTGCCCCCTCTAAGACAAAGAAATTGATGGAGTAGTTTGCAAGAATTTCTTAGTAAGGGGTTCATTTGACTGTATCTTTCCTTGGGGTGCTCCGGTCTTATTCGTGAAGAAGAAGGACACTAGTATGAGGATGTGTATTGACTACCGCAAGCTGAACAAGTTGATGGTGAAGAATCGGTATCCGTTACCAAGGATTGATGACTTGTTTGATCAGCTCCAATGTGCCAGTTGGTTCTCGAGGATATACCTTTGATCTGGTTATCATCAGTTGAAGGTGAAGGAACAAGATATTCCTAAAACAACTTTTTATACGCGTTATGGACACTACCTATTTCTCATCATGTCCTTTGGTTAACTAACACGCCAGTTGCTTTTATGGACATGATGAATCGAGTGTGTAGGCCGATGTTTGATAAATTAGTGATTGTGTTTATCGATGATATCTTGATTTATTAGAAGAGCAAGGAGGAGCATGCTGGTCACATTCGAGAAGTGTTGGAGATGTTAAGAAAGGAGAAGTTATATGGCAAGTTCTCAAGTCCATGTTCTGGTTGTGCGAAGTTCAGTTCTTGGGTCGTGTTGTGAATCCTGAAGGGATTATGGTAGACCCAGCTAAAGTAGAAGCGGTGATGCAATGGAAGCCTCTGAAAACACCAACTGAGATTCATAGTTTCTTGGGGTTGGCGGGATACTATAGAAGATTCATCCAAGACTTCTCGATGATAGCTTCTTCGTTGACTAAGCTGACCCGAAAAGATGTGAACTTTGTGTGGGGTAAAGCTCAAAAGAATGCTTTTGAGGAATTAAAGGCTAGGCTGGCTCAAGCTCCGGTTTTATCATTGCCCGAAGGAAGCAAAGACTTAGTAGTCTACTCTGATGCTTCTTACTTGGGGTTGGATTGTGTGTTGATGTAATGAGGA
The DNA here is from genome assembly GCA_018326385.1 of Flaveria bidentis. Lineage (NCBI taxonomy): Eukaryota > Viridiplantae > Streptophyta > Magnoliopsida > Asterales > Asteraceae > Flaveria > Flaveria bidentis. The sequence continues at coordinate 4,409 of BJCM01153192.1, read as the reverse complement.
AAGGTTATAGCTTATGCATCCCGACAGCTGAAAGTTCATAAGGTTAATTACCCTACTCATGACTTGGAGCAACCAGTTGTGGTCTTTGAACTAAAAATTTGGAGGCAATACTTATATGGGACGAAGTGAAAAATTTTCACTGACCATAAGAGCTTGAAGTATTTCTTTGAGCAGAATGATTTGAACATGAGGAAAAGGAGATAGTTGGAGCTAATAAAAATTATGATTGCGAGATCCATTACCATCTGGGAAAGGCCAATGTGGTGGCAGATGCCCTTAGTTGAAAAGAAAGACCCAAGCCAATTAGAGTAAAGGCTTATCAGTTAGTGATGACCTCAACGTGATGAAGTAGGTCAAGGAGTTTCAAGAAGAGGCATTGAAAGAATATCGTCTTAACTCCGAAAGGATGAACGACATAGTTGCGGAGTTGGGTGAAAACACACTTAGTCTTAGCACCTAATTCGGAAGCATGTGGATTCCACGTTATGGGGATTTAAGTGGGAAGATTATGGATGAAGTTCATAAGACTCGATACACCATTTATCCCAATGCTACAAAGATGTATCAAGATATAAAGAAAGATTATTGGTGGCCGGGTATGAAGCGCGATGTAGCGGAGTATGTGAGCAAGTGCCTTACTTGCTTGCAAGTGAAGGCCGAGCATCAGAAGCCATACAAGAAGATCCAACCTCTGGATATAACCGAGTGGAAGTGGGAGCATATCACCATGGACTTTATCATGAATCTACCGCGTACTGTGAAAAAGGTATGATGCCATATGGGTGATAGTGGACCATTTGACGAAGAGTGCCCACTTCCTACCGATCCACTAGACGTATTCATCCGAGAGATTGGAAGATCTATTTATTAATGAAATTATAACTCTTCATGGTGTGTCGGTGTCTATTTTTTTTATAATGACACCCGGTTTACATCCAAAATTTGGAAGAAATTCCATGATGCGATGGGGACGAGGTTACAGATTAGCACGGTTTATCATCTCCAGATGGATGGCCAGTCAGAGAGAACCATTCAGATGCTTGAAGACATGCTTCGGGCATGCGTCATCGATTTTGGAGGAAATTGGGATGACCACTTATTGTTAGTTGAGTTCTCATATAAAAATAGTTATCATGCTAGTATCGGTATGCCCCCTTATGAGATGCTATACGGTAGAAGATGTAGAACACCCATTTGTTAGGGTGATATTGGTCAAAAAGAGTTAGGAAGTATCGAAGTGTTGAAGGTCTCCCCTTAGAAATGTATCATTCGGTTCAGAAAGTAGGGCAAGTTGAGCCCGAGATACATAAGGCCTTTTAGAATCATTGCTCGAGTAGGAGAGGTGGCCTATAGGTTGGAGTTACCTGATGAGTTAAGTGGAATTCAACCGACATTCCATGTATCTCACCTGCGGAAGTGTTTAGCTGACAAAGATATGGTTGTACCACTGGAAGATATTGAAGTGGATGAACGACTCAATTACGTGGAGCAACTAGTAGCGATCATTGATCGCAAGTAGAAGAGGTTAAGGAATAAATTGGTTCCCCTTGTGCATGTATAGTGGAAGCACATGATGGGATCTGAGTCTACGTGGGAGACTGAAGAAGAGATGAGACAACATTACCCATATTTGTTCGTTGAATAACAGGTTTTGGGGAAGAAACCTATATAAGAAAGGTGGACTTGTAACACCAGGATATATTAAAAGATGTATAAAATTGTAAAAGAGATGAATAAAAGGAAGAAAATACAATTTAACCCAAGTTAAGGGGCTAAATGTGTCATAAAGGACAAAAAGAAGAAAAGTGGGTGCAAAAAGTTGATGGCCGCCCACACCTCTTGCACATTTCATCTCAACCGGATTTTAGAGAGAGAAAGTAGAGAAGCTTTTGGGTTTTTGAAGAAAGATCAAGAAGAATCCGAATTCGAGGTAAGAATTCTTTGTTTTGAGGTGTTCTTGTTGGGTTTTTGCCTCGGTTACATGCTTATATGTGTTTGTGTGTGTTCGGGTGTGTGTGTGTTTTGGTGGGTTTCTAGGTGTGTGAACTCATTGCATACAGATTTAAAGGAAGACACACTCAAAGTTTTAAAAGGTGAGTTCTAGGACCCCTCTTTATATGTTTTAACTAATTTTGGGGCTGGAGATGCATGTGTAAATGTTTTTATAAAAGTGGGGTTTGTACCCATATATGTGTGTGATTATGGGTGGGTTATGATTTGTGATGTTATGATTGTGTTATATGCATGTTATGATGCTTAAAATGTTAGAACTAAGCTTAGAATGCGTTTTAATGATGATTTGGGGTTGATTATGATGTTGGTTAGTTAAAGTAGTTGCCCATGTGCCTGAAAATGGCCCATGTGCCCAACGATTATGTCACATTACCTTGACGGCGGAATCGTTGAGATGTGAGGGTTAAGATTGTTCACAGCCACATAACGCTATCTTTAAATGAAAATACTATTATCATAAATTTCAAATGCAAATACAATCGTAAGTTTTTACATGAAACAAGTCAAAACATAAAACAAAATGATCCAAGCTTTTAATTTTTTAATCTAGGTCCAAATCCTAGTTTTATGCAAACGTCAAATAATAACTTCAAACTTGGGCATTTTCTGAAACATGTTAAAAAAATAAAAGGTCAACTATGAAGTTGGTGAGTCTCCAAGGGTTTAATATACATAATATATTAAAAGGTTACAAGTAGCAATTCATGTCAATGGTTATGAGTTATGTAAATTTATAGAACACATATAGCTACATCAAACCTCGACTAAGATTATGATTACTAGTTTATACGATTGGCTAAGTGTACTTGGTTCCCATGATGAACAAGTCATACATCATTAGGAGCTGGCAATACATCGGCTTTAGCATCAAATAGGCTTGTCAGGCCCATAGATATATGACGTCGCCAGACTAGCAATAGTTAATGATTGTCAACATAATATGTGTCTCATATAAGACTTACAAAAACACAAATTACCATGACAAAATAAAAGTATGAATTGCAAGTGCTTTACAAGAACAAAATGTTTACAAGTGAAAGTTCATAAGTTTAACATGTTTCACCCCAAAATGGTGTGAAATAATATAAAAAGGGGTAAGAAAACTCATATGATCAAATAGTATAAAAGTGATGATTAATAAGAGATAATAAGCGTTCCAATGCAATCCTTCACAAGGTAACTAAGAATATATATATTTACAAGATTTAACTTTTAGTAATAAGTTTAACGAGTTAATTGAGGACTAGGGTTTAATTTGATATTTGGGGTATTCTTGTAAGTGTATCAAATATTAAAATTAAGTAATATACTATTTATGTATTTTAAAGAAAATGATATTGAATCATTTATAATAATTAATAAAGTTTAAGTATAAAATTTGAGTAATTATTTGAAATAATTATGATTAAACAATATTAATTAAGAAGAAACATTTGGTCTAATAATACTTTATTAATTATTATCTAAAATCAATTTTATAAGAAGTTATTCAAAAGCAACCTTTAAAATGTTTTATTAAAAAATATATATTTATTTAAATTTAGAAAAATTATAAAAATATTTGGTGTCTTTTAAAAATATTTGATGTTTACAAAAATAATTTTTATATTTATTAAAAAATTTCTGTAATTTATTTAAGGATAAAAAAACCTTTAAAAAAGTACATGAGGGTGCCCGGGTTCGAACCCGAGACCTCATGTAGATGCAGCAAGTGTCTTAACCAGTGAACCAGAGTCATGGCTTTGGTATCACTTGGTTTTAAAATGTTAACGCATGCCCACAAGAAAACCCCCGAATTCAAGAATCCTAGATTCTTCCCGAATCAAATTGATCATCATTTCGAGATTGATAACCAAATTAACCATGGGGCTTTTGTTCCCGATGCTTAGACGAACATAAACATCTATTTAACTTACTTGATTAGGATTGAATTGTAGTTTTTAAGCTACGATTTCGATTCAGTTCGCTCGCGAAGAAGAATGAACTTGAAATCGAGATTAAATTGAAATTTTTGTGCAATTGAATCTATAGGAAGTTGAAAGGGATCGAATGGAATATTTCCCCTCCATTATATCGCTTCGATTTGTTCATTGAGGGGCTGAACGGGTTTCGGTTCTTGTTCAATTATTTCGGTTACAATTAGACATTTAATTGATTGTTTAACTCGAATTAAACTATGCTTTAAACTTTGTAATGATTATCCTTACGTTTTTGTTCGATTAATTTGATTAATCATCACAATTCGTCCGTTGAACGGTTAAGAGTCGATTGAAAGGTTTATTTTGGTTCAATTCCCTTTAATGCCGAGTTTAAGAGTCCAATTAAGTCTTGGGTTCGAGTCTGAGAGGTCCTCCCGAGTCGATTAACATATTTGTTTGTTAAAAAAAGGTCGTTTT
>BJCM01153181.1:0-11711 GCA_018326385.1 Flaveria bidentis | reverse complement strand
CATTGAGGTCTTGAGTTTGTAACTTTCTACTTCATGTACTTTATCCTTTTTGTAATAGATAAGGATGTGAGCTATGGCATGTCATAGTCACTAGTCAAAAGGCAATCTGCCTTTTGACTTTACAATTGATTTTGTTTTGTGTCTAGTCAATTGTATCCAACTGGCCTTCAAAGTATGGTCGGTTGTAGGATGTAGTATAAGTATCACAGGTTCTTGTAACTTTCTTTTATACTTTGTAACACTTGTAATAGAACATGAGAAAGCAATATACTGCAATCTTGAAAACCATATACTTGTGTATCTTGTTCTCTTATTCTATCTCTTGTTTAATTACTTATGTTCTTAGTATCATCTATTGTGGTTAATCCAGTTTACTGTTTGATTAAGTTAAGTTTATTCTCCTCTTTGTGTTGTTGTGTTATAAGTGACCACCCTTCAACGGTCCTGCAAAACTTGTAAAACAACTTGAGAGCAACATACTTTATCCTTGAAAACCATATTCTTGTTGTTGTTGTTCTTAGTTCTGTCTCATTGTTTGCTTGTGTTCTTAGTATCATAATATTGTCCTGGTTCACTATTTGATCGGTTAAGTGTTCTAAACACTCTTTTTATTGTGAGACTGGTTATAGTGACCAACCCTTAAATGATCCTACAATTGGTATCAGAGCATTCCAGGCTCTTGATTGTAAGATCTCACCATCTTAGATCCCTTAGTCTCACAAAACACTTAACAACTAAAATGGCAGCTCTCACAAAGGCTTATATGGAAACCAGAACCATGACAAAGTCCCCACTGATCACTCCTAAAGATTTTGATACTTGATGCCAAAGAATGGAAGGCTTAATCAAGTCTCAAGACTCTAGGATGTGGGAGTCTGTTGTCTTTGGATCTCACATAACAAGCACTTCTTCAACTGCTGCTGGAGGTGGTATGATACCAAAGAAGGTGGCTGACTATTCAGATGAAGACAAGAAGAAGGTTGACATAGATCAGACTCCTTATACAAAGTGTTGGAGCATATATTGTCATATATAGTGTGTCCATCGCTTGACGAATAGTCTAGGCTTAATGTATTACACCTGATATGTTGTAAACACATGAAACTGGGTCATTCACAGGAGCATATGCGAATAAGACTCAGCCGTACGACTGAACCATGCTAATGGACCAGTCGTGTGACTGAGAGATGCGATTGGGGCATTCGTAAGACTGAACCATTAGAATGGTCCAGTCATATGATTGAATGATACGCATGGTCCAGTCGTACGATTGAACCATACGCATTGTCCAATCGCACGAATGGGCCCAGTCGCATCTAATATGGGCCAAGGCCTATATATGCCATTTTCAATGTGTAGAGAGTTTAAGGATTGGAGAGGAAGTCTGCCTGGAGCCTAGGTGCTGCCGAATGAGAGGGGAGATCATGCTCGATCTCCCCTTGCCAAGAGTCTTGATTCTTATGTTGTAAAGAGCTTGAAATCGTTAGGCTTTATCAATGAAACCATTAAATTATAGTTCGTGTTATTGATTGTCTCTTGGTTTTTGCTGTTATTTATACTTCCGTCGAGAACATGCTCGGATGTCTACCAATCTAGCGACTTCACAATTGGTATCAAAGCCGGTTACTGTTGGAATGATCTAACAATCATTCTAGCAACCTGAGCTCTTGAATTCTGGATCTATTTCAGATTCTTGACGTTAAACCCACTTCGTGTTCTTCGTGTTTTGCTCAGATCTTGTTACGTGTGTTGTTTCTATGTTAAAATCGAACTCGAAGCCACGTTCTAATCACCCTTTCGAATCTGATGATGTCTATTTTGTTTTGGTTCATGTAAAATTCGTCAGGTTAGGGTTTTGGGCAGCCCTGGCGGCTGTAGATCTAAAAATCTACGTGCAGATGCGCTCATGCGACTGGACCATGCGAATGGACCATTCGTACGACTGGACCATGCGAATAGACCATTCATACGACTGGACCATGCTAATGGACCATTCGTGCGACTGGACCAGTCGTATGTTCAATCGTGCGACTAGACCAGTCATATGTCCAATCGCACGAATGAGCCATCCATATTGACTCATCCGCATTTGTTCCAGAAAAAAAAAGAGTATGGAACTGCTTCTTGCACAGATTTGAGGATGAGCAAAGCATATTCACCCTAAGGTTCTTTTTTCAAAAAGTTCGATGTATACCCCATTATTCGTCGGACTTCCACAATAGGTGAATGTAGATGGAACACGAAAGAGAGAAGAGAAGATGTCAGTAGTCGGTGTTGATTTTATGGGGTAGTCAGGGCATCTGACTACTTATGGGCCAATCAAGTTATACTTATACGCACAGAGAGGATTCTCATTCTTAGGGGGAATCCATGTATAGAGAAATTGAAGATGCAAGAAAGTGATGATATGAGCAGGTTTCTGATGATGAATCTACGTGCATGCTGATGTGTTTGATATTGTCAGCTGTGGATTGGAACCTTCAACCTTTTGCCAAATACACCATATGAAGACGCCAGGAGAGCACAATGTTTATATATTAGGATATGCTGAATGTGAGGGGGAATTTCTACAGTTGTTAATGTTAATCAGGTTAGACTATGTGAAGATTGAAGCAAAGGAAAACTGTTCATGTCATTATCTGGAAAAATCAGTCATATGGGGAATCTTACTGCTATGATGGTGTTCTGCAAAGTAAACGAAAGCTATTATGCCTAAATTCATTTTCAGGGATACTGTAGCAACCTGACAGATCGGCAACGTTGGCTAATGTGGTTTTTCGTTTGATTCTATTGGAAACCAAAGCAAAGATTGACTGAAGATTGTAAGAGGTGTTATCTACTATTCGCAAGCAATATCCAAGGGGGAATTTTTTTGAGCATATATTGTCACATATAGTGTGTCCGTCGCTTGACGAATAGTCTAGGCTTAATGTATTACACCTGATATGTTGTAACCACATGAAACTGGGTCATTCGCAAGAGCATATGTGAATAAGACTCAGTCGTATGACTGAACCATGCTAATGGACCAATCGTGATACTGAGAGATGCGATTGGGGCTCGTAAGACTGAACCATAAGAATGGTCCAGTCGTATGTTTTAACCATACGCATGGTCTAGTCGTACGATTGAACCACACGCATGGTCCAATCGCACGAATGGGCCCAGTCGCATCTAATATGGGCCGATGCCTATATATACCAGTTTCAGTGTGTAGAGAGTTAAAGATTAGAGAGGAAGTCTGCCTGGAGCCTAGGTGATGCCGGATGAGAGGGGAGATCATGCTCGATCTCCCCTTGCCAACAGTCTTGATTCTTATGCTGTAACAAGCTTGTAATCATTAGGTTTTATCAATGAAACCATTAAATTATAGTTCGTGTTATTGATTGTCTCTTGGTTTTTGCTGTTGTTTATCCTTCCGTCGAGAACACGCTCGGATGTCTTCCGATCCAACGACTTCACACAAAGGCTTCAAGAAGTGCAAGACTGCTAAATAACTATGGGATGCATTGAACCTCATGTATGAGGGGTCTATTAAAGCAAAAGAGAACAAGAATGACCTCTTAAAGCAACAATTTGAGAACTTCACCTACTAGACAGGTGAAACCATGACTCAACAATACTTCAGGTATGTTGAATTGTGGATACTCTTATAGATGTTGGAGTAAATCTTGAAAACAGGGACATTGTGAGGAAGTTCATGTCCTCTCTTCCTAGACAATGGGCATATTATTGTGTTGTTATCAAGATAACTGAGAACCTTAAGACTCTTACTCTTACAGAGTTGTATAGTATTCTTAGTGGCTACCAGATGTAGAACCACAACATCATCTTATCTGCTATACTAACAAATCACAAAAGGCTCCTTTCATCATCTTCCCAAAGACACTAAGACAGAGCTACACCCAAAGATGCCCATTCTAAGAGACAACGTCTTCACAAGCCTTTGTGTCTGTTGATGAAAGCACATGCAACTTTCTCTTCACCTTTGAAGACCTGGATTGTATCCATCTAGATGATCTAGAGTACATGGAGATAGTTCAGTAAATGGCTCTTCTCACTCACAGGGCCAAGACGTTCTATAAATGGACAAGGAGGAAGTCTCCTAGCAATGTAACTAGTAAAAAGTTTAGGCTGGACAAAAGCAAAGTCAAGTATTACAGCTATAACCAAATGGGACACTTTGCTAGAGAGTGCAAGGAACCAATAACAAATGGTGGCCAAGCACAAACCAGACCAAACTACACTAATGGAGCCACCTAAAATGAGAAGCCAAAGCAGCAAGCTATAGTTTTTATTGAAGAATGAGGGTTTGAAGTGGTGAGGGCTAAAGACTTAACTATGAACTCTAGTACTAGGAGTTCTAGTTCTTGTCCAAATCATCCCAGTTCCAAGAAGAAGGTCGATCAGTTGTGTACCACTGCTACACAGCCTGAACCATCCAAATCCAAAGGCAGGCCTCATCCTAAGAAGCTTGCTATATCGTCTAAGAAGATAAAGATGAAGATGGAAATTAAAGTGATCAAGTTTAGCCTTCCTCTCAAAAGAAGGTTCTTAGAAGAAAGCAATTGAACTGCATCATGTGTGGTAGTACTTCTCATCTTCCTAAGGATTGTCTCTACAATCCTAAAATTATTATCCATATGATTAAGAAGAAAACTTCTAAGAAAAGAAGAAGCCAACTTTTGAAGGAAAATCTTTGTCTTTTTGAAGCTCGAAAGTGAAGAAGAAGACAAGTGAAAACTTGCCTTCGGAAGAAAAATTGGTCTCGGAAGAAAGGAATGCAGTGATAACAAGATCTTTCAAATGTATAGTCTCCAAAACTTTTGAAGTTACCAAAACTTCCAAAGTTATCGAAATTCTTGAAGGTCAAGTCTAAGCTTCCAAAGGTGGTATGGAAGATAAAGGAAGACCATGTGATTGAAATTTCTACATCAACAACAGTTGATGATACTCAAAGCTTGAACATAGGATCAATCACCGTTACATTGGCTTCAACTCACTTTGACAAGCCCAAGACCAGCAAGGCTTGGGTTTCCAAATATAACTATCTCTTTTTGTGTAGGAACAACTAAAGACTAATAGAAATGTATGGATCATTAATAATGATTATTCCAGGAACATGACAGGCAATGTCTCTTTACTTTAAAATTTTGAGAAGATTGATGGATGGCCAATTGCGTTTGGAGGAGATGCTAGAAGTTACATTACTAGAAGGGGCAGGGTCACAAATCGTAAGCTCAACATTGAGAAGGTAAAATTGTCAAGGAGCTTGGGCATAATCTACTGATTGTATTCCAATTTTTTTATCAAAGAATGGGGTGGTCATTTCTTAGGAGCATATCTTGCTCAGAGCCCCTAAGAAATAAAACATGTACAAGATGGACTTGAAATAAACATCCCCTTTAGGAGAAGTTTACTGCTTTCTATTTGAAGCAATAGTGATGAGACTTTCCTCTGGCATAAAAGAATGTGACATGTAAATAAAAGCGAGAATAAATTAATAAGAATGATTTGGTAACTGGAATGCCAAAGAAAGAGTTTACAAGTGATGACCATTATGTTGCATACCTGAAAGGGAAACAACATAAGGTATCTCACAAGCCAAAGGAAAAAAACTCTATCACTACTCCCCTACACTTGTTACATATGGATCTTTAGGGTCCCACTAGTGTAATGAGTCTAGGAAGGACTTCATATTGTTTGGTGATCATAGATGACTTTACAAGATTCACTTGGGTCTTTTTTTCTTAGAACTAAGGAAGAGACTCCTGAGATCTTGAAGAATTTCATTCTGAAAATTGATAATCAATGTGATAACAAGGTCAAAACCATGAAATGTGATTAGGGAACTGAATTCAAGAACCAAAATCTTAATACATTTTATGATGAAAAAGGTATTAATTACAAGACAATATAGTGCTCCTAGGACTCCTCAGCAATATGGTCATGTTGAGAGGAGAATCAAGATAGTGATTGACGCTACAAGAACCATGTTGTATGACTCTAAACTGCCCATCACCTTTTGCGTAGGGCAGTGAACAATGCTTGCTATGTGTAAAATAGATTTTTAGTGTTTAAGACTCATGGTAAGACTCCTTTTGAATTGTGGCACAAAAGGAGACCTTTTATTGGTTTCCTTAGGTCATTTGGATGTTCTTGCACCATCTTTAATACTAAAGATCAAGTAGCCATATTTGCTGAGACATTAGATGATGGACACTTTGTTGGATACTCTCCCCAAGATAAGGCTTATACAATCTCAGAACTAAACTAGTTGACGAGTAAGCCAATGTGACTTTCAATGAGCACACTCCCTAGTGTGAAAGGTTCCAGTCCTGATTTGTTGTTTGATCTTGATTTAGTTACCAACTGTTTTAACAAGTCTTGTGAGAATGTTTCAGGATCCATAGGTACATTATCAACAAAAGATCCTGACCTAAGATTTGAGTTGAGAAGGCCGACATATCATTCTACTTCAGCTCCAGTGATAACAAACCCTGCAGATGGAGTTTCTATCAGCACAACCCTAATAAATTCAGCTAATACACCTAAGGTGCCTACAAATTCAAGCCTAAAGGAACAAAACTCAAATAAAGGAGCTTCAAATGTAGGAGGAAGTGGTAGTGGTGATAGTGATCAAGAGTTTCTAGGTACTGAGAATCACTCCATGGAAGATAACATCAATAATGTCACACACTCATTGGATCAAGCTTCTCTTGATAAGTGTGTTGATATGGTGGGTGACACTTCATTACCTAATATAATTTTTTTGAATTTGGATCTCTCTAATCAACTTACTATGATCCCTCAACTCAAGATCCACAAGTCACACCCCACTATAAACATCATAGGAGATGTTGACAAGGGGGTAAGAATACGAGGACAAACCCACCCTTAACAAAAATCTTTGCCTCTACTCTTGTTTTCTATCCTAGATAGAGCTAAAGAAAGTTGATGAGGCTTCAAGGATGGAAGTTGGGTTGAAGCTATTCAAGAGGAGTTGCTTCAATTCAAGAGGCAAAAGGTTTAGAGCCTATGTCCTCTTTCTTTAGGGAAGACTACCATAGGAACCAAGTGGTTTTTTAGAAACAAGAAGGATGATAGAGGATTTGTCATCAAGAACAAGGCCAGACTAGATTTCCAAGGATAGACACAAGAAGAGGGAATTAACTACACATATGCTTTTGCTCCTATTACAAGATTTGAATTTGTTAGGATATTCCTTGCCTTTGCTGCATCCAAGGATTTCAAGGTCTACCAACTTGATGTCAAGTGTTATTTCTTATATGAGGTGATTGATGAAGATGTGTATGTACAACAACCACCTGGCTTTGCAAACCCAAATCATTCTAATTATGTTTGAAAGCTTGGTAAAGCTCTCTATGGGCGGCACCACGCTCCAAGGAAGTGGTATCAGACACTATCTATGTATCTCAGTCAGCATGGATACAAGAGGGGTACTACAGATGGAACTCTCTTCATAAAAGGAACACAGAATGACTTAATGCGGGTTTAAGTGTATATAGATGACATTTTCTTTGGATCAACTAATCCAAAGCTCTAAAAATACTTTGAATGGCTTATGAAAGATAGATTTAAAATGAGTGCCATGGGGGAACTCATTTTCTTTCTTGGAATTCAAGTGAACTAAGTTGACAATGAAATCTTTAGAAGTCAATCAAAGTATGTACAAAACATACTTACAAGTTTTGATCTATTCCGAAACCAAACATGTCTCAGAAGTGAAAATTATCTAAGTATTTTCCTTCCGAAGCAAAACTTTCATAGCTCTTAGAAATATCTTCTGAAGTCAAATTGGCATCAGAAGCTTTTATTAAAACTTACGATGTCAAAATACCTTCGGAAGATTTTCGAATTCCAAGAAAACTACCTTTTGGGCACTTTTCAGAGATAGGACCGAAAACCAGATTTCAAAGTTTATCTTTTTCCATTAACTTTTTCTCAAATCCAATTCATATATATACCTAACGGTTCCCCTATTTTTTCCTTTCCTCTTCATCTACAACTTTTTCTAACCTAAATTCACCCACAAACCGTATTTGTTCTTATTTTCGTTCATGTTTAAGCTTTCTCAAATGGCCAACCTTGATCACAGAAACCAGCCTGATTTTTCCATGCAACTTCACAGGCAACACAATCAAGTTGCTATGTTGAACTCTGAGAAAGATCCAAGTTTCTCAAAGGTTTGTCGGTTTCTTTCTCTATTGAATTACTTCACCTCTCTCACCATTGATCATCCCCTCTATGAGGATCAACTTTTGTAATTTTGGAGGACCTTTTAAGAGGTCACCATGGATAGGGAGAAGACACTATCTTCCATAGTGCACGGGAGACAATCTTCATCACTTTGGCCATCATAAACACTCATCTTCAGCTAGATGATGCCGAAGGTGATTTGTTATTTTCAAAAGTTTTTGTAAACCACTCATTTGAGCAGATAGGATATGAGGGAGATTTCTTTGTAAAGACCTTCATGAAAGGAAATGTATCTTCTTAATGGAAGTACATCCTCTATCTACTCATACATAGCTTGTCTAACAAGCATGAAGGATGGGATCAGATTCCCGAGGATCTCTCCTTTATAGTTCATGGAATGATTTAGAGGGTCAAGTTAAAGTTTTCAATTATGAACAATGCTCATAGTTGAGGGGAACATGTAAAATTCTTAAATTAGGATAGATGAAGCTCAACATCTTCAATATAATGAGGAAGCCAACTGTTGGCTTCTCAGGGGTAGAAACAGCTCTCATAAAAATGTTAGATCTCATTGCTCAAGGTGACAACCTAGCAGCAACAGCTAATGTCGAATCCACACTATCTACTTTGCAACCATCCACACAACCACAAATCACCTTCACCTACCAAAGAAAATCCATACGAACCCCTACACAAGCTACTCAGCTTGTGCATGCCCCCACATCACCAACAATACAGGAAGAAGTTGACACTAGAGCTCCCACTTCTCCTAAGAAGCAAACCACTCCCATCTTAGAAAAAATTAGTGTTGAGGTTTCTCATGCTCAGCCTGATAAGCTCACAAGCCTAATAGGCTTTAGCCTTCACTCAGAGTCTCAAAACTCTAGTGAATAACCTTTAGGGAAAAGTTACCATCCTCGGCCTCTTGATCTCAATCAACCAATACCCAAACTTGAATTCTATGATGATGAAGACATGGGATTTAATGAGTGCCATGAGTCTCTCTTCTCCTCCCCTACTTAAAGAGAGATGAGTAATCTTGTCTCTCCCTTGTCTAGCCCATATCATTCACCCATCATTGAGGTGGATCTCCCTGAATCTGTTTAAGAGGTCCATATGGAAGAAGCTCTCACTTTTGCAACTGATTACATCACCAAGACCTCAACCATGGCAACTCAGTCCACTGACACTTCACCTAGAATCATAAGTGTGTAGGGGAATCCAACAGCCAAGAACCCTATGCTGGTGATGAGGAAGAGGACTTTGGTCTAATTCTCTCATCCCCCAATGATTCTTCTAATGAAGATGAGGGGAACATAAGACTAAAGGTGCAAAAGTTGACAAAAACATGCACTTATCTAGTCTCTAAGGTTAGTCATTTGAAATCTCAGGTGACTACCTTACAAAGGAGGGTCAGTGATTAGCAATTTGAGATTTTTTATCTCAAGGAGAAACTAGCTTGGAGACCTTTAAAATAGCTCAATCAGAAACACTAGAACCTGTGGATGTCATAGACCTAACCCCTAGCTCACCTATGCAAGAGGGTGATGCTACAAAAAGGGGGAGAAAGACCAAATAATCATAAAACCTAGGAGTTCTTCATAGGGAATGGACATTAAGAATTCACCATCCTTACTTGCAATGTCCATGCCCAGCAACCTCCTCAAGTTCACATTGATGTGGACTCACTCATTCAAAGCTTGTTTGAAAAGGGTATACCTAGAGTTGTGCCTACTCCATCTCACCACTTTGAGAATCTAATCATGGGATGGAGGTATGATGCTGATAGGAGAGCTCTTGTGATCTTAAGAACTCAGGGGCAATAGGAAAGCTTCAACCCTAAGATACTATAAGAGCACATATCTAATTGACCTTCCACTTGTCAACCTAAGCCAACACAGACAAGGTGCAAGGTTAGAAGATAGGGTTCAAGAGAGGGTGGACCATTAGATTAGCTTCAAAGGGGAAACCTTGACTGAAGGCCCAGTGGCTAAACCTGTGAACCTTGAGATAGATATCTCTTTAGCACCCAATACCCTCAGTGAGGCACCAACTAGTGAAGGTGCTTCACAGCTTTTCTCTAGCTAGAGTCTGACTGGTATATTAGGCAATAAAGGCCAAAGCTCTCTCCACCCTGAGTCATAAAGGCATGTGATTGATAATAGAAAAAGGAAATTGACTATTGAGAAGATTGAGGAGGAGGAGAGAGAGACAGAGAGGAAGAGGAAGCTAAAGGGAGAAAGTTCTAGTGGGTCCTTAGGCTTTAAAGAAGCTACTATCAGGGTTGTCCCCAGGCTAAACACTCAGAATGATGAGTTAAGGACAGCTAGGATAAATTATCTTGGGACCAGGAACTATGAAGTTGATGAGATTATTTCTCTCCCCATAGAAGAATTGAAATGAATTAGCAGATATGGAATGATCTGAGAGGAAGGAGGCAGAGGATGCGGAGTTGCTCCTCAAGATCAAAGAAAAGATAAGATAGAAAAGGCTATACAAGTATGCTCCTACCCTCTCCTTAGTTCAAGAAGCCCTGAGAACGAGGTTGTGGTAGCTGAACAACCAACTGAACAACCTTAGGTAGATAAGGAAGCTGATAAACAAAAGATGATCAATTACTTGAGTGTCACAGTCCTCTAACAGATTTCTTCACTTCTTCCACTCTCATATGAATACATTGAATTTGAGTATCTTAAGTAGCTGGAACAATGATTCAATAAGGAACAAAAGGTTGCTAAGAGAAAAATAAGGGAAGAAGCTGCAAATTCAAGAGCCATCATCCGGAAAAGTCAAAAGAAGTCTGTTGATAGGCAGAGGATGATGAGCTTCTTGAAGTTGTATGGATTCTCCGGAAGGATGCTTGGCCAACATCTCTATCCACTATGTATGAGCATATTAGAGTGATCAAGCAGAAGATTAAGAAATGAGAGCTTATGGATTTGCATTCTCCATAAAGCCAAGCTCCTCCTAAGGTTAAGGTTAAGGTTGAACCCTCTTAGACAACACAACCTAAACCTAGAGTTGTATCTCAGCCAACCTAATCTTATATTCCACAGCAGGGTTCTACTCTCTCTTCTTCTGAATCTATGAGGGAAGAGGATCCAGTTGAGAGAGGTGATCGCAGTCGAAGGTACAATCAAATAAAACCTAAATACCTTTAGTAAAGGGTAAGTAGGGTATCGAATCCAAGGAGCGTGTGGAAGATCAATTGTTAACTAACTTAAACTAAACAATAAAATAAAAACCGATATTGTGGGTGATTTAAATTACTTACTTAACAAAAAGCGAAATTGAAATTAAATTGATTAACAATAATAAGAAAGAAGCAACCAACCCTAGTCTTCGGATTCAATATGATTTGAAAACTACTTGCTTTAACTATCTAATAAGTTGTTTAACGATTTGGAACACAAGCACTTCGATGAAAACCTAACTACCAATTCGATATGCTAGCGACTATTACGAGAAATCGAATGACAATCGAATGTTTG
>BJCM01153179.1:0-11522 GCA_018326385.1 Flaveria bidentis | reverse complement strand
GATCACAAGGTCAAAACCATAAGATATGATCAAGGAACTGAATTCAAGAACCAAATCCTTGATACATTTTGTGATGAAAAGGGTATTACAAGACAATATAGTGCTCCCAGGACTCCTCAGCAAAATGGTGTTGCTGAGAGGAGAAACATGACTTTTATTGAAGCTGCAAGAACTATGTTGTCTGACTCTAAACTGCCCATCACCTTCTGGGCTAAGGCAGTCAACACTGCCTGCTATGTGAAAAACAGAGTTTTAGTGATTAAGACTCATGGTAAGACTCCTTATAAACTTTGGCACAAGAGGAAACCTTTCATTGATTTTCTCAGGTCATTTGGATGTCCTAGCACCATCTTGAATACCAAATATCAAATTTCCAAGTTTGCTGAGAAATCAGATGATGGACACTTCATTGGATACTCTTCCCAAGATAAGGCTTATAGAGTATACAATCTCAGAACTAGAGTAGTTAAAGAGTCAGCCAATGTGACTTTCAACGAGCACACTCCCAGTGTGAAAGGTTCTTGTCCTGATTGGTTGTTTGATCTTGATTTAGTTACCAACTGTTTTAACAAATCTTAATATTTTAGGATTCATAGACATACTTTCTACAGATGATCTTGATCCAAGATTTGAGCTAAGAAGACCATCAAGCTACACATCTTTAGATCTAGTGGTAACAAATCCTGCAAATGAGGCTTCTACCAGCACATCAATGACAAATCCTAATGATGCCTCTGGAGTGCCTTCAAATTCCAGCTTAGAGGTACACAACTCAAAGGAAGGAGCTTCAAATGTTGGAAAGCATGGTGGTGGTGATAGTGATCAGGAATTTCTTTTTGTTGAAAATCACTCCATTGATGAAAACATCAATGATGTCACACACTCTTTGGATCAAGTTAATCTTGATATGTGTGCTAATGTAGAGAGTGAGTCCTCCTTGCCAGATCAAAATTTCTCTAATTTAGATTTGTCCAAGCAACTTGTTGTGATTCCTTAGCTAAGGATCCACAAGTCTCACCCTTCCACAAACATCATTGGAGATGTTGATACAGAGGTAAGAACAAGATGACAAACCCACAATGCAAATGTTTGTTTTTACTCTTGTTTCTTGTCCTAGATAAAGCCAAAGAAAATTGATGAGTCTCTGAAGGATGGAAGTTAGGTTAAAGCTATACAAGAGGAGCTACTTTAATTCAAAAGGCAAAAGGTTTGGAACCTATGTCATCTTCCTCATGGGAAGACTACTATAGGAACCAAATAGATGTTCAAAAATAAGAAAGATGATAGAGGACTTGTCATCAAGAATGAAGCCAAACTAGTTGTTCAAGGATATACTCAAGAAAAAGAGTTGACTACATAGATGTTTTTGCTTCTGTAGCAAGACTTGAAACTGTTAGTATATTCCTAGCTTTTGTTGCATCCAAGAACTTCAAGGTCTACCAACTTGATACCAAGTGCGCTTTTCTTTATGGGGTAATTGATGAAGAGGTGTATGTCAAACAACCACCTGGGTTTGCAAATTTTGATCATCCTGATTATGTCTACTAGCTTGATAAAGCTCTTTATGGGTTGCACCAAGCACCAAGAAAGTGGTATGAGATCTTATCACAGTATCTCTATCAACACAGCTACAAGAGATGTACTATTGATGGAACTCTCTATATCAAAGGAACAAGATATGATATTATGCTAATTCAAGTATATGTGGATGACATTATCTTTGGGTCAACTAATTCAAAGCACTGCAAAGACTTTAAAAAGCTGATGAAAGACAAGTTTGAAATAAGTGCCATGGGGAAACTCTATTTCTTTCTAGGAATTTAAGTGAAGCAAGTTGACAATGGCATCTTCATAAGTCAGTCTAAGTATGTTCAAGACATACTTCAAAGGTTCAACATGACTGATTGTAAGGTTTCTAAGACACCCATAGCCAGAAACCACTCCCTTGAGGGGGAGTGTGTTGATAAACATCTCTTCAGGGCACTGATTGGATCTCTTATGTACCTCACAGCTAGCAAGCCTGATATCATGTTTGCTACATGCATTTATGCAAGATATCAAGCCAACCACAAGATGTCACACCTAATCACTATCAAAAGATTTCTAAGATATCTCAAAGGTGCTCCATCACCTGGCCTTTGGTAACTAAAGAATTCTGACTTTAATATGTATGCTAATACACATAGTGACTATGGTGGCTGCAACATGACTGCAAAGTCTACATCTGGGGGATGTCAATTTCCTGTTGGAAGGATAGTCTCCTAGCAATGTAAGAAACAATCCTATGTATCTGCATCAACTGCTGAGGCTGAATACATTGTTGCTGCAAGCTGCTGTGCTCAAGTACTTTGGATTTAAAATCAAATGTTGGACTATGGATTCAACTTCAAGGAGACTCCCATCCACATAGACAACAATAGTGTTATCTCAATCACAGAAAATCCTGTACAACACTCAAGGATAAAGCACATCAATATTAGGTATCATTTGATTAGAGATAACTTTGAAAAGGGATTAATCAAACTAGTCAAGGTTAACAAAAATGAACAATATGTTGATCTGTTCACCAAAGCTTTTGATGAACAAAGATTCAAATATCTTGTATCAGTTATTGGGATGATTAACTTTGAGTAGCTTTTCTTAAAACTTAATGATATTATTTCTAAAACATATGTGTCCTGAGTTGTCTATTTTATCACCTTCATAAGCCCATTGTTCTCTTTGGAAGTAAAATCTTTTATAAAGTTATTCCTTAGATTTTTGAAAATTTTGATCTTATTATCCTTTGGCATATTTAAAATTACCTTCAAAAGAAACTTTTGACTTAGAAAACAAATATCTACTTAGGTAGTTTTACCTTCGAAAGTTTTAATTCTTCATAGAATAAAAAACTCTGAGTTCTCAATCCCTTTCGAAGCAAAATTCTCAAAATTCTTTGAAATATCTTCCGAAGTCAATTTTCCTTCGGAATCTTTTCTTCAAGAACTTCCGAAGCAAAATAACCTTCGAAAGATTTCTCAACTTTCAAGAAAACTACTATTGGGCAAAAGGAAAACTACTTTTTCAAAGGTGGGACCGACTTTCTTATTTTAAAGTTTATCCTTTTTCATTAACTTTGTCTCATATCCTTTTTACATATAAACCCAACGGTTCCCCCTCTTTTAATATCTTCTTCATCTGCATTTCTTCTTTAACCTAAATTCTCCCAACCCGCCTTTATTCTTCATCTTCCTTCACCCTTAAGCTTCTCAAAATGACCAATCTAAATCTCCGAAACAAACCTGATTTCTCCATGCAACTTCACAAGCAACACAACCAGGTTGCTCTGTTGAACTCTGAGAAAGATGATAGTTTCTCAGAGATTTGCTGTTTTCTGGCTCTATCAAACTACTTCACCTCCCTTACTATTGATCCTACTTTGTATGAGGATCATTTGTTTGAATTTTGGAAGACCTGCCAAGAGGTCATTATGGATGAGAAGAAGGCACTGTCTGCCACAGTTAGGAGATGACAATCTTTATCACTCCAGCCATCATCAACAATCATATTCAGCTGGATGATGAAGAAGGTGAGGTGTTCTTCTTAAAAGAAGATGTTAATTATTCCTTTGAGCAGATGGACTATACGAGAGATTTCTCTATAAAGACCTTCAGGAAAGGGAAGGTCTCATCTCAGTGGAAATACTTACTTCATGTGGTTATCCACAGCTTGTCCAACAAGCATGGAAGGGTGGGCCAGATTCTTAAAGATCTCTCCTTCATAGTGCATGGAATGGTTAAGGGGTCAAGTTTAGGTACTCTCAGTTTGTTTATACAAATTTACTTGATAACTTGGACTCCTTAGAGTATTACATGTTTCCTAGATATATTCAATACATTCTCAACTATGAACTAGGCTCATAGTTAAGGGAAACATGTAATATCCTTAAATTGGGGCAGATGAAGCTCGACATCTTTAAAATTTTGAAGAAGCCAACTATTGGCTTCCCAGGGGTAGAAACAGCCCTTGTACCCAAAATGTTAGAGCTCATTGCTCAAGGTGACAACCTAGTAACACAAGCTAGTGTTGAACTCACACCTTCTACTTCCCAACAACCAACAAGATTCCAAATCACCCACACTTACCAAAGAAAATCCAAACGAACCCCTACTCAAGCTATTGAGTCTGTGCAGGCTCCCATACACTCACCCATATAAGAGGAAGTTGATACTAGAGCTCCCACTCTCCTAAGGAGCAAACCACTCTCATCTCTTCAAGAATCAGTGCTAAGGTTTCTCATGCTCAGCCTGATGAGCTCACAAGCCAAACTGCCTTAAGCCTTCACTCTGAGTCTCAACACTCAAGTGAACAACCTTCAAGGGACAGTTCCATCCCCAACCTCTAGACTTAAATCACCCAATCCCAAACCTTGACTTCTATACTAATGAAGATTTAGGTTTCAGTGAGTATCATGAGTCTCTCTGCTCCTCCCCTACTCAAAGAGAGATGAGTGCTCTTGAGTCACCATTGTCTAGCCCACATCAGTCACCTATCACTAAGGTGAATACTTCTAAACCTGTTCAGGATATTCATATGGAAGAGGCTCTCACTTCATCAAGTGATTACATCATTAAGACTCAACCATGGCAACTCAGCCCATTGACACTTCAACTGATGTTGTCATTAAGCAGAGGAAAACCAATAGCCAAAAACCTCATGTTGGTGGTGAGAGAGAAGACTTTGGTCTAATTCTCTCACCCCCATGATTCTTCTGATGAAGATAAGGGGAATTTGAGGCTAAAGGTGCAAAAACTATCAAAAAATGCACTTACCTAGTCTCCAAGGTCAGTCATCTTGAATCTCAGGTGATTACCTTGCAAAACAGTATTAATGATCAGTAACTTCAGATATCCTATCTTAAGGAAAAACTAGCTGGGAGACCTTTAAGAAGAGCTCAAACAGGATCACAAGAACCTATGAATGTGGTTGTTCTAACCTCTAGCTCACCTATGCAAGTGGCTGATGCTACCAAAATTAGGGAGAAAGTCACCACAGACACTGAACCTGGGAGTTTTCATAGAGCATGGACATTGAGGACTCACCATCTTCACTTGCAACTGTCCATACTCAGTAACTTCCTCAAGTTCACATTGATGTGGATTCAATAGACTCCTACATTCAGAGTCTCTTTTATGAAGGCATACCAAGGGTTGTATCATCTCTATCTCAAGGAACTTCTAACTATATTATAGGGTGGATGTATGATACAAACAGAAGAGCCTTTATTCTTCAAAGAGTTCAAGGGCAGCAAGAAGTCTTCAATTTTTAGACCTTGAACTACTATGAAGGACTTGACCTGATCAACATGCCACTTGTCAATCCAAGCCAATCTAGACAAGCTAACAGGTTGGCACAAAGGATTCAAGATAGAATTACTAAAGAGTTCAGTCTTAAAAGGAGACAAAGGCAATTAGGTAATACTATTGGTCAACTAGATGTTGAGGCAAACCCTAAGATTAACATCGAAGGGGAAACCTTGACTGAAGGCTCAGTGGTAGAGCCTGAGAGCCCCGTCACACCTATAACTACTTTAGCAATTTATTCCCTCTGTGAATCATCTGCTGGTGAAGGTGTATCAAAATCTCTCTCTAGCCAGAGCTTGGAGGCTACACCAAGCAATGAAGGTCAAAGCTCTCTCCACCCTGAGTCACAAAGGTTTGTGAGTGACAAAGGGAAAAGGTAAATGACTTCTGAGGAGATTAAAAAGGAGGAGAGAGAGAGGTAGAGGGAGCTAAGGGGAGAAAGTTCCTCTGGGTCTACAAGATTCATGGAAGCTGCAATCAGGGTTGCCCCCAGACCAAACATTCAAAATGATGAGTTGAGGGCAGTTAGAATTACTTACCTGCAAACGAAGAACTATGACATTGATGAGATTATATATCTCCCCTTAGAGGAACTTAATGAACTGACTGACATGGAAGTGTCAAGAGAGAGGAAGGAAGCAGAGGATGCAAAGTTACTTCTCCAAATCAAAGAGGCGAGGAGACAAAAGAGATTATAGAAGCATGTTCCCACTCTCTTTCCCAGTTCAAGAAAGTCCTACACAAGAGGTTGTGGCTCCACAAAAACCTCAAGTAGACAAAGAGACTAATAGGATAAATATGATTAACTACTTGAGTGCCACAGGCCTATACCAGGCATCTACACTTCTTTCCTTGTCCTTTGAGTACATATAGTTTGAGTATCTCAAATAGCTTGAGCTTGAAGTACTCAAAGAACATAAGGCAACAAAGAGAAAAATAAGGGAAGGGCCATCATTCAAAAGAGCATGAAGAAGTCTACTGACAGACAGAGAATGATGAGCTTCTTGAAGCTGTATGGATTCTCCAGAAGGAGACTTGGTCCTATGTCTTTATCTACTATGGATGAGCATATTAGGGTGATCAAGCAGAAGATTAAAAGAGGAGAACTTGTTGACTTACACTCCCCACCAAGATAGGTCCCTCAAGAAGTGGAGGTTAAGGTTAAACCTTTTGAGACAACATAACCTGGACCTCCTGTTGAGCCTCAGCAAGCTTCATCTTCTAATCCACAACCGGGTCAAACTCCCTCTTCTTCTTAACCTATGAGGGAGGAACACCCAACTGAGCAAGACAAGACTGATTTACAAGGTGTTGCAGACCAGTCTTCTCAGTTAAAGTATTCAAAGAGGAGGAAGAGGATGACTTCTAGACCAAAGTCAAAGAAGAAGAAGAAGAAGAAGTATAAACCATCTACCTCCATACCTCAGGGTGAGTCAGATCAACCTGAGGAAGTGCATGAAGAGGCAGCCCAATCAACTCCAATCCAAGTGGCTCCTTTTGCTTCTGAGAGACTCATCTTATCCTAGAACTTCACAACTAATACAAAAAGATGGCATGTGATTAAAGATCAATGTGGTGAGAATTTCTACACATGGCAAGACTTATTCATTCTACCTCTGCATGATCTTTTTGAAATGAGAAGATACTACGAAAGTTTAAGTGATCCTAACCATCTACTGAAGAAAGGGTCTAGTCATCATCATGATGAGGATTGTTAACTGATGAAAAGCTTCAAATGTTTTGGTAGCATCAACCTAGGGGGAGTTTGTAAGGATTCCAACAAGTCTGATGCAGTCAAAACATTCAAAGCATTCGAAGTCTCTTTGCATGCATGCACTAAGTTACTGAAGTAGAAATGCTTCGGAAGTTTTACACCTCACATCAGAAATACTTTAAGTGTAAAATCTCCAAAGCCAATACCAATATCTTCCGAAGGTAAATATGAAATCTTTCGAAGCTTCAAGGACAAAGTCTTCCAAAGCCAATTTTATAAAGACAGATTTCTTCCGAAGACTTTTATGTACATGCTATTATCTGATGTACTTTTCCATAAAGTTGGACCACCTTTCCGCTGCAACTTTGTTTGACTCACCAACTTTTACAAGTTGGTGAAAATGTCCATGCTTTTAGAATACTGTACATTGAGGTCTTGAGTCTGAGCTTTCTACTTTATATACGTTATCCTTTTTGTAGTATATTAGGATGTGAGCTATGACATGACATAGTCACTAGTCAAAAGACAATCTACCTTTTGACTCTACATTTAATTTTGTTGTGTAGTCTTATGTATCCAGCTGGCTTTCAAAGTATAGCTGGCTGTAGGATGTAGTATATGTATCTCAAGTACTTGTAAGTTTATGAGGATGCTTTGTAACACTTTGTAATGAAACTTGAGAAGCAATATACTGCAATCTTAAAAACCAAATACTTGCATTGTTATCTTGTTCCGTCTCTCTTTTACTTGTGTTCTTAGCATCTCCCATAATAATTAAAAACCAGTTTCCGATTTGATCTGTTAAGTGTTTTAAATAACTCTCCTCACTTGTGTTGTTGTGTGTAAAAATGCATCACCCCTTCTAACGGTCCTGCAGAGCCGACCCTAATTACATATGTATAAAAGTGTTAACATTATATTGTTAAATACTTTTAGTTCATGATACTTGTATGTTTAGATAAGTAAAATAGTCATTTTACATAGTTAATTACGGATCTAACCAAACGACACTTAGTGGTTCGACATTTATTGGTGCAGAGTATTTTACTCAGTCAGACTTGGTATATTCGACAACCAATATACCTTGATTCAAATGTGTCAATAACCAGCCTTAGACTTTTGACTAAGTTCATATTATTAGCCATATGGTTTTGTTATGTACAAGTTGATTTGCGTACCAACAAACAAGTGTTCGTTTCATGAATTGTCTTTTCATTCTCAACATCATCAATTTATACAAGTTCCAACCAAAGTTGTCATTTTACCTCTCACAAACACCCTTCCTCTTTTTGTGCTACATTCAATCTTACCCCTATTCCTTGTTCAAATCCTTTCAATTTAAGGTTTTCTATCAAAGATGGTTATGCTGCTAAGGTAAAATGCATGACACGCTCGATCTATTTAAAGACATTAAGTGAAATGAAATTTTAAAGTCATTTTGTGAACAACATCAAATGGATTTTGGATTAATAAAATATTGGTTTTTTTAAAGCATAAGGTTTATAATTTATATAGGGTTGTGTTATATAAACACTCTTTTTTATTATTTAAACACTCTATTGTTTCTATCTCTTTTCATGCATTTATATATATGTATAATAAGATATAAATAAATATAAATAAATAAGATATACCTATAACATATCACAGCGGCCACATATGACAAAATCTTAGTAATAAACTCACGTGATATTTTTTATTTAATTATATATCTATATAATCATTGATTAATGATTGTACTTATTAAAAGTTTGATCAAAAAACTTTTTTTTCCAGAAAATCATAATTCATATTCATATCAAACATGCTCCAAATTTAATATTTTAACAAATTTATATAATATTAATTATCAAATTTATTGTGCATTATAGTTTGTATTTTATGTCTTGTATATTGTACCTTATTTTGGTTTTTTAAATTTTTTTTACTTTTAACCCTATAGTTTTTACCCATTATATTTAAACTAACACTCTTTTTTTTATTTTCAACTTTATACCCATATACTTGTATTCTTTCATATTTTTTTTCATTTTATATTTTGGTATAAACTTTTCGAGTTAACTTATTACAAAGCCCTAAATTCACCATTGGACCTAAACTCAATGGATTCTCCAAACATTGTAACCATCTCAGATTGCTTCATCACCCCTAAATTCGTTTCAGAAGAAGCAAACAAACCCATTTACCTCTCCCCATATGATCATGTCCTGATTAATGGAAATTACATTCAAAAGGGTCTCCTTTTCCGGTCGCCGGAATATCAAGATTTCTCCATAACCACCTTCTTGGAGGACCTCAAAAACTCACTCTCCGCCACACTCACCCACTTCCACCCACTCGCCGCCCGTTTAGCCTCCGTCAAACACCAAAACCCACCTTCTATTCTCGTCTTTTTGAACCCCGACAACAGCCCCGGAGCTAGATTCATCCATTCGTCTGTTGATTTGACGGTGGCGGATATCCTTACGCCGAAGGACGTCCCCGTGGTCGTTCACTCGTTTTTCGATCACCACAAAGCTATCAATCACGATGGTCACGAGCTGTCGTTGCTGTCTGTTAAAGTGACGGAGCTCATCGACGGTATCTTCATCGGTTTGTCGATGAACCATATGGTGGGTGACGGAACATCCTATTGGCATTTCTTCAACTCGTGGTCCGAAATGTTCAAATCCAAAATGAATAACACTCATTCATCTCACATCTCACGTCCTCCGATTCTTGAGAGATGGATTCCGGCAGGATCCGACCGGTTCGTCACCATCCCGTACACCCATGAAGATCAATTCATCAGTAGACCAAATCACCCACCGAAATGTTCAAATCCATACGGTGATAATATGTCATAGTTTTTTTTGTGTTTTTAACTTTTATGATTGGAAAGGTTTTTGATGTTGTGAAAGGATGAATGTTTTTATGACATGATAACTGACTAGAAATTATTGTTAGTGTTTTTATATTCTTTTATTACGGATGTTGTAAGTGTTATGTGATGAAAGGCATTTTTACACCAAGGCAAAAGTAAAAAAACAACATAAGGGTACATGAGACACCAACTACACAATAGCCAACCCCACTTTATTGATGTGAGTAATGTAACAATGACTAAGGTCTTATTTAGGGTTGTTCATGAGCCGAGCTGAGTCGAGCCAGAATAAGCTCGGACTCGACTTGAATTATAAACCGAGCCAGCTCGGCTCGACTCGGATTCACAACCGAGCTAAAAATTTAAGCTCGAACTCGGTTTGGTTTTTAACCGAGCTGGCTCGACTCGGTTTTGTTTGGCTCGGTTTTAAAAAGAGAATTTAATACACATCTCTCAAACTTCAATAGTCCAAATATCAATGCATAGTTCAAAAAATATATTAAAAATCAGTTTAACATCTTAAATTACAAGGTCGAATCAAATTTAACCATATACAAAATAGGTTAACAATTCAACGTTCATTAGCATATGAATTAACCCGCATAAACATTCCATTGCCCTCCTAAATACCTGCAAAAAATAATCAATGAAACAAATCAATGTCAATTATTTATTTAAATTTCTAATCAAACAATTGTCTTCAATAGTAAATCTTAAGAAAAAACATCGGATGAGAACCTTACAAAAAGATTTTCCTAAAAAGTTGAATTTTCTTTTTCCATAGTAAAAAGCATCATTCCATAACGTTTGTCACTTTGTCCTGGTAAAACATATAAATAGTGTTAGGACCATGTACGTACGGAGTACTAACTGATAATGCGTGAAACCAGATCAAATAGTGTGAAATCCTATTTAATTGGTGATCCAATCAGTGAGAACGCAGTTATGATCAATCTAACGATTAAAGAAACGTTAAGAATGATTAGAACAAGATCAACTGCGGACTATGAAGTTGGAACAAGCTTTCTAGAGTCACTGGACGGCTAGGGTACGAATATGTGTCGAAAGTCTTGAAGTGTTACGTTTTTCCACGAATTAGGTGGCATTTATAGGTTAGGGTTTTCAATTGTACGACTGAACCATTAGCATGGTTCAGTCATGCGACTGAATCATGTGATTGATTCATACGCACGACTGAAGGTTCAGTCATGCGACTGAGTCAATCTTATGTCTCAATCGTACGACTGATCCAGTCTACTGGTTCAGTCGTGCGACTGGTCTATTAGCATGAAGTATTCATCCGTATGGTCCATTAGCATGGTCCATTTGCATGAAGACTTCATACGATTAAGTTTGAACAAGTTTTTCAATCATTATTGACTGAGAACTATGCACAACAACCTCAAACCTATATAGTTAGTTCAATATACTTTATCACACAATAAACAATGAAACATTAAACATTATAATCATTAATCACATATTGTATTTCATTCAATTCATCCATTACATATATGTAAGACATGATAGGCATTTTACATTAAGCTCCTAAACTAGGTACATATGTATCAACAAACTCCCCCTTGGACCTAGTTTACATTAG
>BJCM01153177.1:0-29416 GCA_018326385.1 Flaveria bidentis | reverse complement strand
TTGCCTGATATCGAGAACATAGACATGTAGCATACATGATATCAGGTCGTGAGGCAGTGAGATACATGAGAGATCCAATCATCCCTCGGTGCATGGTGGCATCTACCAGATCACCATTCTCATCGGGTGCGACATCATGGTTTGTAGCTAGTGGAGTGCCTGCAGTAGAAGCATTCTCCATGTCAAACCGACTGAGAATATCACCTACATACTTGGTCTGATGTAGGAAAATCCCAGTTGGTGTTTGATCCACCTGTAACCTGAGAAAGAACTTCATCTCTCCCATTGCACTCATTTCAAACTCCTCCTTCAGTACGAACTTAGAGGCTTCTGGATGGCTAGGGTACGTCTGGAGTCGAAGTGGAATCAATGCTTTTCTTTTTCCATGAATTAGGTGGTATTTATAGGTTAGGGTTGCTCATTCGGGCGACTAAACCATTAACATGGTTCATTCTTGCAATTGAGCCATGCGGTTGATCCATTCGCACGACTGAGTGTTCAGTCGTGCGACTGAGTAAGTCGCATGAAGTTGTTTAGGCATATGGACTATTTAGGCGCATAGACACTCAGTCGCATGGCCATTCGGACGCATGACCACTGTTGGGGCGCATGGTCCAGTCAGACGCATGTGAACTTCTCTAAACCAAGTTTGATTGCATTCATTATTATAACATTATGTGTATCAATTCAAACAATCACAAACCTATATAATCAAGTCAATATACACAACTCATTAATGAAATATTAAACATTATAAATCACAATCAAATATCAGTATTTCATTAAATACCTAATAAGACATTTAAGATATATTACATTGAGATCAGGATCTAGGTACATATATGTATCAACAATATATGAAATGGATTTCAGACAAATTTAATAAAAGAAGATAAATTTTGAAATTTGGATGTCGGTCCCACCTCTGAAAAGGTAGTTTGCATTTTGCTCAAAAAGTAGTTTTCTTGGAAGTCGGAAAACTTCCGAAGGTAATTTGTCTTCGGAAGTTTTGATAAAAAGCTTCTGAAGCCAAAATAACTTCGGAAGATGTTCCTGAGTGTTTTGAAATATTGCTTCGAAAGAAATTAAAACTTAGATGTTTTATTCAACTAAGAATAAAGCTTCCGAAAGTTAATTTGCTTCAGAAGAAAATTATCCTTGAAAACATACAAAAACTTAAGAAAAAATTAAGCTTCGGTAGATATTTCAAAATTTTCTTCCAAAGGTAACTTTACATAGGCAGTTGTTTGTTTTAAAGGCATAAATTTCTTTTGAAGATAAATTCATATCTTCTGAAGGATTAAAAGATCAAGATTTCAAAAATCTAAGGAAAATCTTTTGAAATGATTTTCTTCCAGAGAAAACAAGAGCTAATAAAGATAATAAAATAGACAACTTAGGACACATCAATTTTAGAAATAATATGAATTAGTTTTAAGAAAAAACTACTCAAAGTTAATCATCCCAATAATTGATATGAGATATTTAAATCTCTGCTCATCAAAGGCTTTTGTGAACAGATCAGCATATTGTTCATTTGTTTTAACCTTGACTAGTTTGATTAATCCTTTTTCAAAGTTATCTCTAATTAAATAATACATGATATTGATGTGTTTTGTCCTTGAATGTTGCATAGGATTCTCTATGATAAAAATAGCACTATTATTGTCTATCTGAATGGGAGTCTCCTTAAAGTTGAGTCCATAGTCTAGCATTTGATTCTGAATCCAAAGCACTTGAGCATAGCAGCTTGCAGCAACAATGTATTCAGTTTCAACAATTGATTCAGAGACATAGAATTACTTCTTGCATTGCCATAAGACAACCCTTCCACTAATAAACTGACATCCCCCTGATGTAGACTTTGCAGTCATGTTGCATCCACCATAATCACTATCTATATATGCATACAGATTAAAGTCAGAATTCTTTAGATACCAAAGGCCAAGTGTTGAGGCACCTTTGAGGTATCTTAAAATTCTCTTGATAGTGATAAGATGTGACATCATGGTGTTGGCTTGATATCTTGCACAAACATATGTGGCAAACATGATATCAGGCCTGCTAGCTGTAAGGTACATAAGAGACCAAATCATAGCCCTGTAGAGATGTTCATCCACATACTCCCCCTCAAGGTCAGGCCCAAGGGAGTGCTTTCTTACCATAGGTGTCTTAGAAACCTTGTAGTCAGTCATGTTGAACCTCTTAAGTATGTCTTGAACATACTTTGACTGACTTATGAAGATGCTATCTTCAACTTACTTCACTTGAATTCCTAGAAAGAAATTAAGTTCCCCTCTGGCACTCATTTCAAACCTATCCTTTATCATCTTCTTAAAGTCTTTGCAGAGCTTTGGATTAGTTGAACCGAAGATGATGTCATCTACATACACTTGAACTAGCATCAAGTCATTTCTTGTTCCTTTGATGAAGAGAGTTCCATTTATAGTACCACTTATGTATCCATGCTTGTAGAGATATTGAGACAGAGTCTTATACCACTTCTTTGGTGCTTGATGCAACCCATAAAGAGCTTTATCAAGCTTGCAGACATAATCAGGATGATTAGGATCTGCAAAGCCAGATGGTTATTTGACATATACCTCTTCATCAATCACCCCATAGAGAAAAGCACACTTGACATCAACTTGATAGACCTTAAAATTCTTGGATGCAGCAAAAGCTAAGAATATCCTAATAGCTTCCAGTCTTGCTACAGGAGGAAAGACATATGTGTAGTCAATTCTTTCTTCTTATGTGTATCCTTGAACAACAAGTCTTGCTTTGTTTGTGATGACAAGTCCTCCATCATCCTTATTATTCCTAAAAAGCCATTTGGTTTCTATAGTAGTCTTCCCATGAGGAAGATGACATATGTTCCAAACCTTTTGCCTTTTGAATTGAAGCAGCTCCTCTTGCATAGCTTTAACCCAACTTCCATCCTTCAAAGTCTTATCTATTTTCTTAGGCTCTATCTGAGATAAGAAACAAGAGTCGTAACTCCAAGATAATCATACTTGAATCAAATCATGAAGATTATAGATCAAAATATGATTATCACAATTAAAACCCCTTTGATCTTCAATTAGATTGCAAAATATGTTTACAAGTAATCCCTCAATCTATTGGTCATTCACCATTATCAACAATAATGAAAATTAACCTATTTATAGTCTATATTAATATTCACTAATTGCACTTAACTCCCTAGCTTAGGCTAATTAAAGCAAAATTACATATTAAACATAAAAATAACTAAAAACAAGATAAAATATATTTTGTTCACACAAAATATATTTATTACAATAAAACTCCTAGTCATCTAAATCTTCAACTTCTCGTCTCGGATCTTCGTCTCAAACGTGTCGGGTTTGACTTTTGTTGACTTTGACCGTAATATTGACTTTTGTTGACTTTGACTGTGTTGATAATATAGACTATCATGTACAGCTCCAACAATACTCCCCTTAGTCTATCATTATCAACGTCATTACGCGAAATCAGCACCGAGAAGTCAATAGTAGAAAGATCTTCAAATTGAAACTTTCTGAATCTGATGAGAAAGATTATTCATCTCATAAGCTTCCCCTATTTATATACTCCCCATTTTCAAGTGCAAGCTTTGCAAGGATATTGGAACAGCTTTCTCAAATCTCTAATCTTGAGTGCTTAAAAAAATGTAGGAGGAGAATTCCTAGCTTGGTATCTTCTGCAAACTTGAGGAACAGGTTCTCCGATCAGGTACACTATTCAACTGATGATTGGCCATCACTTACAGCAAAAATCTGAAACACATTCTCAAACACAATCTTGACATTTCTAATTAGATCATTTTATTTTAACAAAATAAACTCGTGTTTATATGTGTGTGAAAAAAAAGTGAACCAGTGTTCGTTTATGCGCAAATTATGTGCAATGCATGAAAAATGATAAAATTGTAACAGCATAATATGGAAGACCTAAAAGAATTTTGAAATGAAAATTTATTATAATTTTTTTTAATTTTATATATCAATTTTTTTATTTGTTTTTTTTAACCGAGAACTAAATCGATCATGAGATCACATCCTCAAGATATACTTTAGCACATAGATGAATTTGAACATCAACAAGCAATGGGATCATACTGATAATTGAATCTAATCACAGTCTTTGAATGAATTTTGAAATTCTTAAACAGTTCAATAACGATTGCTGATATGTTTGTCCACTTAAACCCATGCCTTATCTTTTTCAACAAGAAGCAGATGATTCGTTAAGGTTCGATTAAATACTTTAGAATGCTAGGATCCCGCAATCATTTGGCAAAAACCCTCACCCAACCTCAGGATTTCTTGAATTTTTTTATGATCTTTATAGAGCAAGGATTATGTATTAGTGTGCAAGTGATTATCAACAGAACGTTTCATTCTATGATGAATTCATCGTTTAGATGATTTGACACTACTTAGACCAAAATGGTGAGAGCTCCAGGTCTATATTCACGTATAACAAAGGAGATGACCATTTAATCATGTGTCGATGAGAGTTCCAGGTCAGTACTAGCGTACAACAAAGGAAATCATCACTATAGGTCAGTACTACCGTACAGCAGAAGAGATTAGCACAAACACAAGACACATAAATACACCAATCATGGCTTAAAGATATGGCTTATATGATTTGTATCATGGTTGGTGAAAGATCAATTCTCAATCCAATTTTTGTTGGGACTCAGTGTTTGTGCAGGCCAAAATGATTGTGTAAATCCAGATGTCCTTAAGCATATATTTTAATTTAAATCATTATGTTGTTGTCTACTTTATTCTTCAGGCTGAGTCTACCAAGCATTTCATTAAAGCATCTGTTTGTTTTTCAAATATTTGCAATTAAAAATAAGATGTAAATCAGATAACAGCATCATTGACTATCATTTCTTATTTTAAAAATGCAAGTCATGCAAAAACAAGCATTTCAAGAAGATATACAATCATTTCTTAATCATCTCGAATCAAATTCCCAGTTCTCTTTTCATTTTTATTTACTTATACTCTCCCACTAAAAATTTTTTTTGGAAACTTATTTTATATATATATATTATTTGTTTATTTTTAAAATTTTTTTATAAAACTGTACAAAAATAGAAATTTACCAAAGAAGATCTTCCAAACTACACTGATTTGAATATAAGAAATGAATTCTCAAGAAATATGTAGTGATTATGAAGTGAGAATTGTGATTGTGTAGATAAAAATCCAGATTGTGAAAAAAATACCGTGACCTTATTTGTTCTACCTCAAATTTGAATTAGGAACAATCTCTATTAGTAAACCGGATTACTAACAATCCTCCTAAATTGTTCCTGCACTCATAAACATATTAGTTTGAAAGGGGAACCCAGGTCATCGTAGTCCTGGAAGTTCCATTTTCATCAATATAAGAAACCTGCTTCTACACACAACTGTTTAAACAATCGGGGATATCTGTATCCTTCTTTCTAATTTGCCAAAAAAATTTCGGTTCAATTAATTTGGATTTAAATGAATTAAATTTGGAAAACATTTTCTGTTTAAGAGAAAAAGGAAAATAATTTGGTTTTGAACCTTTGATCATTTTCATCTTTGAATCATGTGAAACAGGCTTCACATGAAAAGGTTTGGATGGAGGGTTTTCATTTAACCATTCAAAGATGTGTGCTTTTTACCTCTTGATCCAGAGAAGCAACCTGTGTTGCCTTTACCGTCTGGAATATTCTTTGTAGACTTACATTCGGAGAAGCAATTCGTTTTGCCTTAACCATTCGAAGCAAGTCTTTGAGGGCACTTCTTTACCACATGACCTTCTTTTCCACACTCAAAACAAGCCTTGAATGGCTTTTGATTCTTTGTAGTCCCATGTTGTGTAGGTGCTGAGAAGGATTGCTTTGAGCTTGTAGCAGATTCTTGCTTGTTTTGGGATTTGTTATGTTGAACAGGGAATGAGATCTTCATTGATTGACTAGGTTGCTTTGCAATTGGAGAAGAGATCTGTATTGGTCTTGATTTAGCTTTTGGAAGCGTTTGAGACTTGACAGTTTCAGGTGATATCTTGATCTTTGATGAACTGACACGGTCCTCTGTGTTTGATTCATCATGTGAGCTTGACCAGTCTCGAATACACAGATCTCCTTCTAATGGATCTTGATTGACTCCTCCTATTATGTCGGCTTCGGTTATAGGGTTCTGATTTCCTGACGATTCAACAACTATTCCTTCTTTGACAAACCTGACAAGAACAAACGAAGGAATGTTACCTGTTTTGAATTTGTTAAAGAAGGTTGGAGAAGTGACTGATATTGGTTTTGAAACACCAGAGGTGGAATCATCATTAATCTTATCAGATCCCTGCCCAAGGAATCCCAAACCTACAGGAGAATTCTGCATATCTCTAACCTCTTTAAGATTAATGCTGCTTAAACCTGTATTTAAACATTTAGTTTCTATAGCTTCAATCAAATCGTTTATGGAATGAAGTCTAGGGATTGGTGAATAACATAAAGTAGAAGGAGGTGGAACTGAATTAAATACAGTTTCACCATTAGATTTATATCCAATCCCATGTTTTACCCGCACCCCTTGTTGTTTAGCAATAAGCTCATCCTTTTTCATGTGTGAAAGGGTCCATTTATCAAGCTTTGTTTGAAGCTGAGTTGTTTCAAATTAAGCTAAAATAGCCCTTTCTCTTAAAATATTAATTTCAACATTACGCTCCAAAATGATTCTTCTTAAAAGATCATTTTCAGCCAATGCTTCATTAAGTTTCCTTGAAAAAGCAATTCATTTTTCTTTAATTACTGATTGATTATTTTTAATTCCTTCTCATTTTCCAATAACAATCTGTTGGCCTTATAAATCCCAAATAATCTGATTTTGCAAGATGAAGAACACATATCTTGAACAGTCTCATAAGGAAGACCCATGATAGTTCGTTTTGTAGTTAAGCTCTTTTCACAGTTGCAAACCCTTGTGATTTTTTGTTGTTCCTCTTCTGTTACCTTCAACATCTCGTCAGTCTCAGATTCTTTCTTTCTGTTATCAGCTTTTCCAGCCTTATCATCATCGGTTCTTACAGACTCCAGTTTACTGTCATTGTCGACTCTTAAAGCTTCACGATTCTCTTCAACAGTTTCTTTGAATTTAGAGTTTAAATTCAAATCATTTCTCAATAACTTCAACTTTTCAATCATCTCTGTTTTATAATAAAATATGCTTGTTACAGAAGAAACAAGATCAGTATTAAGTGTGTGGGTTTGATGTGGGAACACGGCTTGCTGAAATTCATTTCTTTGGATATCCAGCTCGAGAGATTTTAGTCTATTGATTATATCCATAAGTTTTGAGTTGACATTACCTCTTTCTTGCTTTAGCATTTTAACTTGATGATTTCATGCAGATGGAAGAGAGTCAAGAAGCTTTTGAATTTGTTCATGATTACTAAGATCTAGAACATGCTTCTTTAGATTATTTGCCACTTTTAAAAATCAATCAATTAAATCTGACAATTTTTCTTTCTTTGTACCTACAAAAGAGTCAAACCGGCTTTGTGCTGTTGTGAGATTATCTGATTTAAAATCTCCCGAAGATGGCATTTTATTATAAATTGTGAACAATTAAACGCCCCAAAAATATTTTTCCCAAAAATTATAAAAAAATTCTACCCCGGGAAAAATATTATTTTTTAAATGTCACGCTAAACAATCTTAGCAATTGGGGTCAAGCTGCCAGGTCAGTTTGTTTTTTTATAAATCTTTTTAAATCATTGAAAATTTTTTCATCGTTTTTTTTATTTTTTTAATATTTCTTTGATCTTTTAATGAGCCCACACAATAAATTTTTTTTAAAAAAATCCAGCCCAATTAAGATTAGTCCATATATCAAATTGTTATTTGTTAGCCCAAGTATTAACTTTTAACTAGCCCAAAATTTTTTGATCCAAACCCAATTTAATAAGAAAAGCCCATTAACATATCTACCATACACAAACCCTAACCTCAAAAAACACTTCAAACACAACATATGCCAATGGGAACTCAGACAAGCTTTCCCTTCCTAGGGTTCCGGTGACCAGCTCTAGCGAGCCGCCTTTCCGGCGAGCCCACAGCGGCAACGGTTTCTCTAATGCCCTCTCCGATGCCAAGAAGACCGTCGAACAAAAGCTGGAGTGGTCCAAAGGCTACTCATGACTAGGTATTGCTTATCACGCCTTACAGCAATATGATGATGCGATTGCTGCTAATAAGAAAGGGCTTGAAGTCTATTCGAATAACGAAACCCTAAAGTCTGGACTTTCTGATGCTCAAGCAGAGAAATCAGCTGCTGGTTCTTCTTCTTCAAGATCATGTGGACCTGTGAGTAATCTATTTGGCGATGTGCTTGGGCCGGAGATGTGGGCGAAGCTCATGGCTGATCCGGTGACTCGAGGGTATAGGCAGCAGCCGAATTTTGTGAAGATGATGCAGAACTTGCAACGGAACTCTAGCAGTTTGAATTTGTATTTGAAGGATAAGAGAGTTATGCAGGCAATTGGCATGTTGTTGAACGTTAAAATGCAGTCTGCTGATGATATGGAAATGTCGAAGTCTCAGCCGGCGGATGAGCCGGAGCCGATGGATATGACGGAGGAGGAGAAGGAGATTAGAGAGAGGATATGCAATTTCGTTGAAATTTTTAATTTCGCAACATGTATTTTATAATTTCGCAGGTTGACTTTTTTTAAATTCGCAGGTTTTTATAGTTTCGTCGGACAATATGCAATTTTACCGGAATTTGATAGTTTCGCCGGAATAGTTTCGCCGGAATAGTTTCGCCGGAGTTGTAGTTTCGCCGAAAAAGTACAATTTCGTAGGAAAACGAGTGAAACTGCTAGTTTCAGTTGTAATTTCGCCGGAAACTTTGAACTTTCGTTCATAAGGATGCTAGTTTCGTTGGATGAAGATGTTGAAGCTCCAAGAACACACACACTAGCGTGTGTGAGAGAAACTTTCAGATCTGAAGTTTTTCATCAATTTTTCTTATACAAACGATGATATAGATTCAATATATGTTGATTATAGTGATAGATCTGATGTTGTTGTTAAATTTGTAGAAATTTGAACTCATATCTACTTTCTCTCTCTAGAAACCAAGTTTCTCTCTCTAAAAATTGATGAACATCTTCAAAAATCAGCAATAATTTCTTCAATTCTTCAATGAATTTGATCCAAAATGGCTATGATACCAAATTGTAACTCCAGATTAATCACATATGAATCAAATCATAAAGATTATAGATCAAAATATGATAATCACAATTAAAACCCCTTTGATCTTCAATTAGATTGCAAAATATGTTTACAAGTAATCCCTCAATCTATTGGTCATTCAACCATTATCAACACTAATAACAATTAACCTATTTATAGTCTAGACTAATATTCACTAATTGCACTTAACTACCTAGACTTAGGCTAATTAATGCAAAATTACATATTAAGCATAAAAATGACTAAAACAAGATAAAATATATTTTGTTCACACAAAATATATTTATTACAATAAAACTCCTAGTCATGTAAATCTTCAACGTCTCGTCTTGGATCTTCGTCTCGAACATGTCGGGTTTGACTTTTGTTGACTTTGACCATGACATTGACTTTTGTTGACTTTGACTGTGTTGATAATATAGACTATCTTGTACAACTCCAACAAGAGTGAAGACAAACATTTGCATCATGGGTTTGTCCTCTTGTTCTTATCCCTAAATCAACATTTCTAATGAAGTTTGAGGTGGGATGAGACTTGTGGATTCTTAGCTGAAGAATCATAGCAAGTTACTGAGAGAGATCTAAATTAGAAAAAATTAGATCTAGCATTGATGTTTCTCCCACCACATCAGCACATTTATCAAGTGAAACTTGATCCAATGAGTGTGTGGCGTCATTGATGTTATCTTCAATGAAGTGGTTATCAACATCAAAAAAATTCTTGATCCTTTCATCACCACCATGATCTTCTTCATTTGAAGTTTCTTTATCTAGTTGTTGAGCCTCTAAGCTGGAATTTGTAAGGCATCTCAGATGTATTAGATGAATTTGTCATTGTTGTGCTGATAGAAACTTCCTTTGTAGAGCTAGTTACAACTGGAGCTGAAGTAGTGTTACTTGCAGGTCTTTTTAGCTTAAATCTTAGATCAGGATCACGTGTAGGTAAAATATCTGTAAAACCTAAAACATTCTCATAATATTTGTTAAAAAGTTGGTAACTAAATTAAGATCAAATAGCCAATCAGGATCAGAACCAATTACATTGGGGGTGTGTTCATTGAAAGTCACATTGGCTGACTCCTCAACTATTCTGGTTCCAAGATTGTATACTCTATAAGCCTTAGCTTGGGAAGAGTATCCAATAAAGTGTCCATCATATGATTTCTCAACAAACTTGGCAAATTGATCTTTCGTATTCAAGATGGTGCAAGGACATCTAAATGACCTGAGATAACCAATGAAAGGTTTCCTCTTGTGCCAAAGTTCATAAGAAGTCTTACCATGTGTCTTAATGACTAAAACGCTATTCTGCAAATAGTAGGAAGTGTTGACTGCCTCTTCCTAGAAGGTGATAGGCAGCTTAGAGTCAGACAACATGGTTCTTGCAACTTCAATCAGTATCATGTTTCTCCTCTCAGCAACACCATTTTGCTAAGGATTCCTGGGAGCACTATATTGTCTTGTAATACCCTTTTCATCATAAAATGGATCAAGGATTTGGTTCTTAAATTTAGTTCCTTGATCACATCTTATGGTTATGACCTTGTGATCACATTGATTCTCAATCTTTAAGATGAAATTATTCAGAATCTCAAGAGTCTCATGCTTACTTCTAAGAAAGAATACCCAAGTGAACCTTATAAAATCATCTGTGATCACTAAACAGTAAAAGGTCCTTCCTAGACTCATTACACTAGTAGGGCCAAATATATGTAAAAGTGTAGGAGAGTAGTGATAGAATTTCTTTCCTTTGGCTTGTGAGATACCTTGTGTTGCTTCCCTTTCAGGCATGCAACACAATGATCATCACTAATAAACTCTTTCTTTGGCATTCTAGTTACCAGATCATTCTTAATAAGTTTATTCATGTTTTTAAAGTTTACATGGCACATTCTTTTATGCCAGAGGAAAGAATCATCACTATTTGCTTTAGACAGAAAGCAGGAAACTTCTCTAGAGGGAGATGTTTCTTGCAAGTTCATCTTGTACATGTTTCCTTTCCTGGGGGCTCTGAGCAGGATGTGCCCATGAGAAAAGACCACCCTGGGCTTGAGAACAATGCACTCATGCTTAATAAACAACATATTATGACTCTGATCATATAATTGAGATAAACTCAAAAGATTGTATCCAAGCTCCTTTACAAATTTTACCTTCTCAATGCGAAGCTTACCATTTGTGACCTTACCCCTTCTACATATGTAACCACCTTCATCTCCTCCAAAAGCAACTAGCCCTCCATCAATTCTCTCAAAATTTTGGAGTAGTGACCTATTGCCTGTCATGTGCCTGGAACAACCACTATCAATGATCCAGACATTTTTGTTTGTCTTGAGTTATTCCTGCACAAAAGAGATGATTAGTTACATTTGGAAACCCAAACCTTGTTTGTCTTGGGTTTGTCAAAAGAAGTTGAAGGTAATGCAATAGTATAGATCCTATAGTTATGTTTTGAGGATCTTTTGTTGATGTTGATAGAGAACTTTTAGTCAATTGATCTTTCTTGGACTTCCACACCACCTTTGGATGCCTAGACTTGATCTTCAATACTTCGGAAGCTTTAATGACTTTGGAAGTTTTAATGACTAAACCTTCAGAAAATCTTGCTATCACTACAGCAGGCTTCAGTACTTCAGAAGTATTCCCTTCTTCTGAGACCAAATTTTCTTCAGAAGGCAATTTTCCCTTTGCCTTCATCTTCATTTTGGAGCTTCTGAAGGAAACAGATTTTCCTTCCGAAGCTTGTTTCTTCTTGGAACTCTTAGAAGTCTCTTTCTTGATCATGTGGAGAGTGCCTTTAGGATTGTAAGGACAATCCTTAGCAAGATGAGAGGAACTCTCACACATAACACATTCTAACTTCTTCTTCCTAAAAGCTTTCGTTTATGACCAAAGTTAAACTTGATCACTTTCCTTCCCCATCTTTATCTTTACAGATGTAGTGGAAGTCCTTTTAGGGTGAGGATTTCCTTTAGAGTTGGATGGTTCAGGTTTTGTAGAAATGATATACAACTGATTAGCCTTCTTCTTGTTACTGAGATGATTTGAACATGAACCGGAACTCTTGGTACTAGAGTTCAGGTTTATGTCTTTAGTCTTAACCACTTCAAACCCTGTAGAGATAAAGATTTTTTCTGCTTAGTGTCAAAAGTAGCCTTGATCTTTTGAGCCTTATTTGCTTTTCTCTTGCTCTTTCTGATCAAGTTCTTTCTCATTGACTTGGTCATCACGGTCTTCTTACTCTCCTCAAAATGATAGTGACCCTACTTAGAATCCTATTCTTCATTCTTCTCTGAGGTATTCTCCACTATTACTTCTTCATCCTCTCTAGTCAAGGGGTCTATGAGAGGAAGCTCATCTTCACAAGTTCATCACCTAGGAGGTCTTACAGACAAGATTGTGTATGGAGGAGCTATCTCACTAGATCACAGTCCTTGCTCATTCTTATAATAAACTTTTGCATGCAAGGATGAAAAATAATGTTCTTGAATGTTTCTTCTTCAAGAACACATTTTTATGCCCGGGCTTTGCTGAGCACAAGCTCAGCCTGGCATTCAGTCAACTTGGTTATGAGATCTTTGATCTGAGTCCTATAGTTGATGTGCTTATATTTAAGAACTAAAATGGTTTTCTCTAAGTCCTCTATTTTCAGTTTATAGTCATTTTTAGATCTTTTGAAATCAGATTTTTAGATATTCAAAGACTCAAGATCAGATCTCATCTCTAAGTTGTAGCACATATATCTATTAACTTTAGCAATACATTCAGGTGTACAGAGATGTTTCAATTCCTTTGCTTCATCATGGTCAGCTATCAGTTCATGGTTTGTATATGCATCTTCTATCTGAAAACACTAGTCAAAGCCTCCTTCTTCAACAACAACTACAGCTTGTTGCTTTGGCTTCTCATTCTAGATGGCTTTCTTAGTGTAGTTTGATATGGTTTGTGCTTGGCCACCATTTTTCCTTTGCGCCTTGCACTCCCTAGCAAAGTGGCCCATCTGGATACAGTTGTAACACTTGACATTGCTTTTATCCAGCCCAAACTTTCCGCTGGTTGCATTGCTTGGAAACTTCCTTCCTATCCTCTTGTAGAAGTTTTTGGCTCTGTGAGTGAGAAGAGCCATCTTCTGGACTATTTCTATATACTCCAAATCATCTGGATGGATATAGTCCAAGTCTTCAAGGGTGAATAGAAAGTTACCAGAACTTTCATCAGAAGACACAAAGGCATGTGAAGAACTTGTCTCTTGGAATAGGCTTCCTTGAGTGTAGCTTTCTCTTGGTGTCTCCGGGAAGGTGATGAAAGGACCCTTTTGTGAGTTGTTAGGGTAGGATATGAGATGATGTTAGGGTTCTATGCTATCCCTTTCAGTCACATGCAGGGTTGAACTTATTTGATTGCTGGAGTTACTAGATGAACATTGCATGTTCATCTCATCTGGTATCCACTAAGAATACCATAAAACTCAGTCAGAGTGAGAGTCTTAAGGTTCTCAATCCTCTTGATAACAAAAAAACTAATGTGTCCATTGCCTAAAAAGAGAGGACATATAC
Organism: Flaveria bidentis; assembly: GCA_018326385.1. Taxonomy (NCBI): domain Eukaryota; kingdom Viridiplantae; phylum Streptophyta; class Magnoliopsida; order Asterales; family Asteraceae; genus Flaveria; species Flaveria bidentis. Next base: position 15,601 of record BJCM01153177.1, on the reverse strand, counting down.
TTCCTTACAATGTCCCTATTTCAAGAGTCACTCTAATATCCATTAGAGTGTCCACAATCTCAACATACCTGAAGTATTGTTGAGTCATGGTTTCACATGTTTTAAAGGTGAAATTTTCAAACAGTTGCTTCAGGAGATCTTTCTTGTTCTCCTTGGCTTCAATAGAAGCCTCATACATTAGTTTCAATGCATCGCATAGCTGCTTAGATGTTTTGCATTTCTTGAAACCTCTGTATACAGAGTTTGGAAGAGCAGTCTGAAGGCCTGTCATGACAATCTGATCAATCTCTACTATCTTTTTGTATTCATTAGAGTAGCAGCCACAGCCTTTGGAATCTACCACCTCCAGTAGCAGCTGAAAAGGTGCTTGGTATGTAAGGTCCTGAGACAACATATTTCCACATCCAGGAGTCTTGTGACTTGATGAAACCTTCCATTCTTTGGCACCAAGTGTCAAAGTCTTGAGGATTGATCAGTGGGGACTTTGTCATGGTTCCAGTTTTCATATTGGCTTTAGTGAGAGCTGTCATTTAAGATGTTAAGTATTTTGTGTGCGTGAGGGATCTTAAGATGGTGAGATCTTACAATCAAGAGCCTGGAATGCTCTGATACCAATTGTAGGAACGTTTAAGGGGTTGGTCACTTACAACACAACACACAATGAGGATAGTTGAGTTAGAACACTTAACAAATCAAATGGGGAACTGCCAACCAGTCACACCTTTATATTAAGTAACACAAGTAATAAAGAGATAGAACAATAACAATAACAATAACACAAGTGTTTGGTTTTCAAGAATGATATATATTGATCTCAGGTTCCTTACAAGTGTTTACAAAGCATAAAAGGATTAAAGATTACAAAAGGACCTGAGATACTTTATACTACATCCTATAGCCGACCATACTTTGAAGGCCAGCTAGATACATGATCTAGATAACAAGAAAATCAATGTAGAGTCAAAAGGTAGATTGCCTTTTGACTAATAAACTATGACATGCCATAGCTCACATCCTAATACATTACAAAAAAGAAAAAAGTACATAAAGTGAAAGTAGCGTAATCAAGACCTTAATGTACAGTTTACCAAAAGCATAGACATTTTACCAACTTGTGAAAGTTGGTGAGTCAAACAGAGTTGCAGCGGAAAGGTGATCCAACTTTATGGTAAAAGGTACATCAGATAAAGCATGTACTCAAAAGTCTTCGGAAGAAATCTGTCTTCAGGAGTTGGCTTCGGAAGACTTTGTCTTGAAGCTTTGGAAGACTTTATGTTTGGCTTTGGAAGATATTGGTCTTGGCTTCAGAAGATTTCACACTTAGAATGTTTTCTAAGGTAAAGTGTGAAACTTCTGAAGCATTCTTCTTCAGCACTTTGTGCATGCATGTAGGACAGACTGTTTGGATGTTTTGGGTTGCATTAGCCTTATTTGAGTCCTTCCAAGATGAAAATCTCTCAAGTCATGCGTAATTAACTCCTCTCAAGTTAGTTTAGATGTGCCTCTACTCCACCTTCTATCCATAATAATACTTCTATGGTTCTTACCATAACAGACATATATCTCCTCTTAACATGTCCAAACAATCTTAACATTCCATCTTTTATCTTATCTAATACTCTAACCACCCTTAATCTTTCCCGAAAATCCTCATTTCTTCTCTGATTCGACCTAGTGCACCCACATATCCACCTCAACATCTTCATCTTTGCAGCCTCTCGTTTCGATGCTCGAGTCTTCTTGATTGCTTAGCAATTTAATCTCTACAACATAATTGGTCTAACCGTAACCTTATAAATTTCCTTTCTAATTTATATATTGTCACAAAATATGTAGGTGTTGTGTTCCATCTACTCCAACCTACATGAGTGTGATGGGTTCCATCACTCTCTATCTCCCAATCTCTATGTATGAGTGATCCTAAATTGTGATCTGGTTCTAATTGTGATCTGGTTCTAATCATCGTTGTTTTCCACACTAAAATCATGGTTCATATACCAAATCTTAGAGCAACCAATTCTTAAACATTTGCCCTCTAAAGGTGCACGTCACTCCTCTAGCCTCTCATTTATACTTTGTTTACTCTAAATAGCTAGCATAATATAATTGCAATTATCATGCACCGTGGAAGTGCCTCCTAAATCGACATTGATAACTTATCAGATTACCACAAAAAGAAATAGGCTCAAGCCAAACTCTTAGAGTATGCTTACGTGCATAACTATCTCCCACGTACACGCATACGCTAGTTTATGTCCTATCACACAAGTCTCTAATTATGTCTATATACTTTCTCGAAAACCCCCAACCATCTAGACTATCGCAAAGCAGTCCATGTGACGCATTATCGTACGTTTTATCTAGATCAATAAACACCACATGTCGTTAGTAAAAAATTGTACGCCATTAATGGAATATTTATAAATTTACACTTATCATTTTTATGAAACTTAAACCCTTAACCGAAAAAATAACATGAAACTATTATACATGTAAAGTATATTAAACTTATATTAAATGTCATATAAATAGTTTTAATAATATTAAACCAACATTACAAAAATTAAAGAAGTAACCCACAATTATTATTATAGTTTAGAATATTGTTTTGAAAACCAGATCAGATCGGCTGGTCTGACTGGTTAGATCAGGAACCAGACTCCAATCCGGTCTAGTTCGATGCTTAAAACCATTTTGGCATTGAATCAGTGGTTGGACTAGTCGAACCGGTTTTTCATATATATTTTTTAGTTTTTTAGTATTTTTTAGATATATATTACTTGGTTACAATCTCGTGTAATACACAACCTAAACAAATTTATTGTTACGTAGCTTATAATATAAAAAGTTATGTTTTAAATATTGTGTATTATAGGGATTGAATAAACCTATGCCCGGCAAAGCTAACCGTATACCAAATTTTGGGTTCATATGGGTCTTTCGTAATGACCTCATGGGTCAAGTTGGACATGAGGAAATTTAAGAATGAGTCAAGATGGGTTGAACTAAAACAAATGAGATTAAGAACGGGTCAAAAAAGGTCGAACTAAAAGTAGAAATTGGTCGCAACGGGTTGTAAGGTGGTTTGTTGAGCAACCTAACACTTTGCTCGGTTGCTATCTTAATCCGCTTTATACACCATAACATGGTCAAAACTCACTACTCACAAGTCACGACTACAAGCTTCCAGTCACCGCCTATACTCCAGACCACCACCGTTGCCGCCACCTACTACGTAACACTGTTAAATTAAGAGAGAGAGAGAGAGAGAGAGAGAGAGAAAATATAGAGTGGATGCTACACTCATCTAGTAGATGCACAAATGAAACGCCATTAAAAGAAAAATTATGATTCCATATGATCTATTTTATGTATGAGTATGCTCATCGATCAAATTAAACTAATGATAATGCAAACAAATAAAATGGACCCATCTTGACCCGCACTACTCATCCTGACCCGAATCCTTTCTAACTAAACACCTTGCTCGACCCAACCCGCCCATTTTGCCGGTTGTGATCAAATGTATGATTTTGTTAGAAAATGGAGAATTTTGTATTTTTCGATCTGACCCGACCCGTCTTGACCCGAATCCATTCTAACCCAAACCCGTCTTAACCCACTCCTAATATGAACCTGTTCTGACCCGAACCCTCCCAGAACCGAACCCATCTTGACCTGTCACCCGACTCGACCCATCCCGCTCATTTTGTCAGGTGTAAATAAATATATGTATTACACATTTGAAAATTTAAAGTTAACATATTTGAAATTTTAATTATAGATATTTATTAATTAATAAATATCTATTATAACATTCATAATTAAGGTAGAGAGTAGTGGGAAAATCAATTATTAGATGACCTAGAATGATAACAAATGTTCGCATTTATTTTTATTTATTAGTATAGAAATATAATAATTATAATTTTATTCGGTTTTTATATACGTTCTAACCGTTTAAACTAATAACACGTTCGGTTTAGTATATGATCCTGTTTTAAAACATTGGTTTAGAAGATAAATTCTCTGTCGATAGAGGAAGCAAACGTACGTTTCCGAGATCACCGGAAATGTGAGAGCTGAAATCGGAGGCAGAAGACTCCGTCTGCCGGAAATTAATCAGAGACGACGATATGGAGAAGGCGAAGGCGTTGGCTCCAGAACACCAACACTTGCAACAACATCACCCCATCTCTCGCTTTCGATCATATATTGATTCACATCTCCGGAGTCCCATCAAGATTCAACAACACCAAAACCCTAATTCCTCAATCTTACAACCACATTTGCCTCAATTGCAGATGGCCTATCAGGACGCTTGGCGTGTCTGCCATCCCGATTTCAAGCGCCCCTTCTCCTTTCTAGAAGACGCTTGTGAGAGGTAGCCTTCATCGCTTACAGTTTTTATTCAATTTCTCTACAATCTGAACGCTCATGATGCAATACGTACTACTTGTAGATTATTGGCACTTGCGAGGAATAACAATAAATGGTTAATAATGTAGGTCCATTTGTCTTTTCTTTTACGTTCTATATGTTTTCAAAAGTGTCAAGCACGATTAGCTTTTTCAGACGTTAGAGTTGGTTGTGTTAAATAGAAGTTTATTATATGGAAACTATAAAAGGTGTAGACCTAGTTTGCTTGGATCATTTAGCGTCAAGTTGTTAGGGTTCGAGTCTTGTGGCGAACAAACATCATAGAAGACAAAATATATAAAAAAGGTTCTAGCTTTGTTGCTATGGTTCCCATGGAACATTTTATTATTATGCTACATTGGCACAATGTCTAGGTCCTACTAGTGTTCATAATGGGTTCAGGTTAAAATGGTTAGCTTTTTTTACTGGATGTTCTGTTGAATGTAAAAGGAAATTATATATATTTTTACATATTTTATTGATTACACGAGTTATGTTATATCAATATTAGTCTAGTTGTTTGAATAATTTTGATTTACCAGATTCTATAAATGCACCTTAGGGGACTTTCAACGGTTTGAAATGTTTAGTTATCTTTTTCAATATGCACATTCGAGATAATACATAACCGAAGTCAATCTTTTTCAGTGGGACTTGCCACCTAAATCTTGTTAAAATGAATATAGCTGCAAGATATGATTTGTATTTTGAACATGGGAATTGATGATTTAAATAGCTTTTAACCACATTATGTTCATGTTATGTTTTCTTTATCTCCAGGCTGCTACCTTACCATGTGGTAGCAGATTATGAAGCTGAGGAAGATGATAGAATCCTTGATTTTGACACCACAGGCCAAACTTCATCTAGATCACAACAATGGGATCACAATATTGCTAACAAAGTAGCTGAATTTACCGCAACTTTTGAAAAACAAGTTCTTGCTTTCAATCTCATGTCCCAAAAACGAGCCATTGGGGAGTTCAGATCAGAAGAAAGATTAATGCTTGAACAGGTTCTCCTACAGGAAGAACGACGGGCGTTATTTGAGGCAAGAGCAGAAATGGAAGCAAGGCAAAAGGTAGGCCAAGCCGCTAGTCTTCACATCGCAGCTATGGGTCGAGCTGAGTCACAAGCTCATGCTGAGATGATGGCTAGGGGACCTATAAGAGCTAGTGCAATGGGGGCTCATGAAGTGGTTGAGCCAGACCCAGAAGTCAACCCTGATGACATGATGAATGGGTGGGTGAATAATATCCAAGGAGATGAAAAAGAGGTGTGTGAGGATTTTCTGAATGATGAAGAAAAGGATAATGGAGATTTGTGCATACAAAGTGGTTGGCATGGATATGATTTGAACACAAGATAGTTTATACCTTTAAAATGCTCAATTGAATTATGCCGCATTGTGCTTTTTCTTTATCATGACTTCATCTTTATCAACAAATATGCAGAAGACTGAATGTCCTTCAAGTAAGTTTTTCTTAGATTCATTGCATTGATTAATTTAAAACTTGTATGATTGATAAGAGATCATTTTCATGTGATATTAGAGCATGGTTAAAATATAATGTCAATAATTTTAAAATGCTCGATTGAATTATACCGCATTGGAAGAATGATATCTTCTTGTTGAAAAGAAAATATTTCGCTGATGGTTCTGCCTCCTGGCAAACGTAATTTTTCATGAAGTGAATACCAAATCACACTTTTTGACTTCCATGAAATTATTCAGTTCATGGAAGGCCATGATTTCCAATAACTTCCGAAATGCGTAATCGCCATTTGTGGGGGGTGGTAGCGAGAGAGACATGGAATGGGGAGGCGGTGAAATCATCAATGGTGCCACGACAATGTGAACGTTGTCAATTGACGTGGAGAAAATAGAAGATGATAAGTCTCACAGATGAGAGAAACACATAATAGAAGAAAACACACTATTTGTCGGAGAGATGATTGAAGACGTGTAAGAAAATAAAGGCAAGTTTTATTCAGCAAAAGAAACCCAAGCCAGCAAGAAAATAGCAGGGCCAGTTACAACAAAAAAGCAACAGAAAGCATACAACTAATGAAAATTATAATTTGAGTTTACATTAACTATCTCAATTTAAGTTAGAAAGTCTTAATCTGGTTTTTATCCATAAGTAGCTGAAATATTTCACATCCTCATAAAGAATTGAGAGGGGTTCACTAGAGTTTCAGAAAACCTTTCTGTTCTGCATCCTCCAAATGCACCATATAGTGGTGTGAATGATTGCATCAAGTGCATCTCTCTAGCTTGGAATCCCTGCACATGTATTTGACAATGTGTAACCTAACACACATCAAAAGCTAGTGGAGTATATAGATAACTGAAACCATAACCGTTGATCGAGAAATTCAAGGCCTATATTCCATAATTTACTATTCATTCACGTGGTATTTAAAAATAGGATAATTCCTACTTGTGGAGTTCCTCACACAACGCGTGTGGTGAATATTCGTAGTTTTGTTTTAACACACTGGTTTCTATTGTGATTTAAGGCAACTAGAGAACAATTACATGACGCCTTTTTTGATCAAAACTATACACTGAAATGTAACATGAATGGAGAACCGTTTGTAGTTATATTGAATGCTTTGGCTTTATTCTGAGACTACATTTTAGAAATTTTGTTTAAATTTACTAGGTTTGTCTCATCTACAATGACATAGGATTTAATGACTTGAATGCTTGAATCAACGGGAAGTTATCCGAGTTAACATAAGCATAAAAAATCAAGTCATTTAATGAACATTGTTTAAATTTTTATGAACTAATCAACGCTAATTGTTTTGATCATCTTCTTATTCTAATAAAAAAATATATTGGAATGATACGTGCCAGCACTATAATTATTCTCATCAAAAAATTTTCGTCTATTTCTCCTATTAAATAATTACCTTAATTACTAAAAATATTACTTAACACTTTTTAGAATTCAATAAATTAAGAAAAAGATCTATTTATTAATGTTATTTTTAATTAAGAAAAAAATTTTAAAAACAAACTTTTAAAAAAGTTGATGTAACTGCTTTATTATTTATTGTAATTTTTCTTATATAATTTCAGCCATATTATATCTTATAATATTATTCTATAATTAATAAATTTTATTATATTAATATTTTATTTATTTAACCCTTGTAACACATGGGTTTACTCTAACTAGTTTAGATAATAAAAATAAACATATTCATTCATTAAAACTGTATTGTGATAAGTATATTTACCTGATTGTATAACTAAACTAACATGATGTTGATAATTGAGCATGGTGTGTATTCTTATCTATTATCTGGTGTTAGTAATAGGTCTTTATTTCATAGCTAATATGTTTTATGTTTGTATCCTAATTGTGTTTTCGTATAGTCATAACTGAGCATACTATTTATTCATTGCATGTGTAAGAATCTATCAAACCTTTGAACGGAAATAACTTTGGTACTTGGCTATAACAAATTATAATGACTTTGGGATCTTTGAACCATGGATATTTTTTAATACATTATGCTCCTCCTCTTACATATAATTGCACGGAAAATAAAAGAAAAACCATGGTCAAGGAGAGCATTATAATAAAATATCACTTATGATAATTGTCACACCCCCGTCCCAGGTGCGATTTGTACATAAAAATAATACTAGCGGAAATTCAAAACTTGTTTTTTTCATTAACATCAATCTTTGTACATAAGTTTCATTAGTAAACTACATAAGGCTAGTCAAAATCCAGAGAACTATCTTCAAGCTCGCAATCTTTATGAGCTCTAGCCTCAGTATCAATTTCCTTAAAACCTAAATCATACAGCATCTAAAACGTGTGCGTGTATTAGGAAGAAGAATACTTCAAATTACATAAGGGTGATGTATAACAAGGTTGATTGTGTGCGCAATACTAGTATCTTGGTCTCTAAATGTTAACAACCATGTATAACAAGGTTGATTGTGTGCGCAAGCATATCATGATGATGAATGGGATAGCTTGCCAATTGAAAAGTATTGACATGTAAATTAATGAAGGATAATGAAGGATTTTGAACTTATTTTATTATGACATCTCTCCTTTTCAATTTGATCTTTTTTAAGATCAAACTATAACACTTAGAAGGAAAAATAAAAGATGAGCAAATTGATTGCCATGTGTGTGTATTAGGAAGAAAAATACTTCAAATTACATAAGGGTGATGTTGCTCACCAAACCACTTTTGACTTCAAGAAGAAAAGGGCTCGTTCAAAGGATAGGGTGAAGTGAAGAATAAGTCAAAACCAAAGTGTTCTACTCCTAGACCAAATACTAGCAAATTTTAACGGACCCCCAATTGCCGTTTTTGCCATAAAAATGGGCTCACTCAAGGGATTGTTCAAGTTTAAAGAATGCTTAGCGAAGAAAGGTATTGCCCTAGACTATATAATTTATGAATCATTTAATGTTAATGTTCACTATAATACATGGCAATTTGATTCAGGTTCCACCGTACACATTTCTAATTCTTTATACTGATTTTGTACAATTTAAATGTTTAATCTAGGATTATTAGGGGCACATATATATACCAAAATCTAACAATAGTGGGCTGTACGGTCCCCTTCCCTCCCCCAATCTAACATAAATATACTAGAGGAGCCCACTTTAAATTGTACAAAGTAAACTCAACCCCCAATCTAACATAAATATACCAGAGGAGCCCATTTTAAATTTTATAGACTAAACTCATATAGAAAAAATGACTTTCAAGAAATAAAAAAAGTTAAAAATTAAGTTGCTTAAAAACCCTAGCACCTCAATGTTTACAATTTTACAATATTTTTGACCTTTTATTTTCAAAATCATATTGAGTTGTTTGTTTTCTATCACAACTAATTGTTTACGTTAAGAGTTAAATTTAATGTTACTTTCTTAACTTCTTGTTTGTTTATGTTTTTTTATTTGTTATTTATTATTAGGAGATATGGAAAAAAATTAAAGAAAAGTATAGTTTTAAGTAATTAAAAATCTATCTAATAAAACAAAACTGTAAGATATATATTTTTTATATATTTAATTATCTCTTTTTTGTGTCATATATAATTGTTTAATATTATTATCATTATTGTGTTTCTTTAACCCTACCCGATCCATTTGACCAACCCATATATTGCCTCCGCACAAAATTTTTTTTGTTATAAATATTATTTATTGTGGTTATCAACAATTATACAGATAGATTTTATTAGAGATATGCTTATCATATTATTCAAATGGTTTTGGAGTTGTAAAAAGATTATGTTTCTTACTCCTCTAAATACCCCTAGTATCTTATTTGTAAAGATCAATCAATAATATAAACCTCTCTTCTTGTATCTTTCTTCTCATATTATTGTTGCTATTAGGCTAGTCTCATAACACGTTATCAGCACCAAATTCTATTGATTCATATTCGTAAAGTTTTAGCATACAAAGTTCTCACAAAGGATATGTCATCGTTTCGTCAAAGTGCATTCAATCATAGCGTTGTACAAGTAAGTTTTATTTTGATTCCATGTATTCATAATATAACTTCCCATCAATATTTGAAAAACATAAATGAAGATCTGAACAATTGTTGTTGTTCATATAATATAAATATTTGAGTAAATATTTTTGACTGGGTGTGAGAATGATATTCTTTGTTGATGTGAATCAACAAGGACCAAATAAAATGATTGAGTGAATGATTGTAAGACCGAATCAAACAATTACAAAATATTAAATGCAAAAAATACTCATAAATGCTCTTTGTATTAACCAAGGTGAAAGAAGGTTAATGAATGCTAGGGTTTTTGTATTAAACAATAACACAATACACCTTGTCAAAATATTCTAATTATCTAATATCTATCGACAGACACCTCACATACGAGGTTTTCTATTCTCTTTATAGGCTGACACATGCCTATACAAAAAGACTAAACTACCCCTGACCTATACATCAGAGAACTAGTCTAAGTACAAAAGTCTTCATTAGCATTTCTTCTGTTCATCCGCATTGACTAATGCGGATGTTGTAATCTTCATCAGCATCTCTATTTCTTCTTCAGCATTGGTGTTTGGTCATCGGCATTTACAAATGCGGATGAACAAACACTTATGCGCATTTATTGCTGAACATCCGCATTAGTAAATGCGGATGTACAAAGTTGTTAGCATTTGTTCGGCTATCCGCATATGTTAATGCAGAAGAACAAACACTTGTCGGTTTGTTCAATTGTCATCCGCATATACAAATGCAGGTAGCCGATGTCTTCTTTTCTTGTTGCAAATTCTTCATTCGCATTGGTTCTTGGACTTATGGAGTTTTCCAGTAGAACAACCATCAACCCAGCGCTTGAGTTAGTATGTATGATCCTTTTAGGGTCCAACAATACTCCCCCTAAGGATTATACAACCTATGTACTTCAAGGGTTTGATGGTGGTTGAGGTTGTGAAGATTCTACTAGCTCTTGAGCAACATGTGAAGGGATAAGAGGTTTTGCCTAGGATGGATCCAGAATGGCCTTTATCATGTTGATAAAGTCCTTGGCTTCATAATCTTCTCTCTATTTAGCACTTGGATCTTCATTTAGCTCATTGTGTAGATGGCTTCTATGGGGAGTTTCTTTAAGGAAATAGGTTCCCATATTGACATTGTGGATAACCCATCTCTATGAATCAATAGAGCTCCATCCACATCCATCTCTAGCTTCACAATATTCCTTAATTGCAGGGGAGTCTTCTTCTTCTTCCTCTGCTATCTTTTAGCATTATTTCTATCAAATTCCATCTTTAGAATCTTTATGCATTTCAAAAAGAAATGCATATCTTCTTCTCCCAGCTTGTTGTTGATCCTCTGAAATGCCTTGTGTATATGTAGTGGATATAGGATTCATCTAACAATCTCACCTCATATCCACTAAACAATCTGATTTCAGCTCCTTCTTTTCCTCCCCATCTTCTTTTAATCACCAACTCATATGTCTTTTCATCATAATAGACATTTAAGATTGTTTTGGAGGAATGAGTTCCAGTTACCATCTTTCTTTTCAAAGATTGAGTTGGCTTCACCTTGAGCTCAGGGAATACCACTTCTTCAGCTGTTTTTGTCTTCTTCTTGTCAAGGGGGTTAACAAAAGATCTATCTTTCCTTATGTAGATAGCCTTGAGAGATTTGAAGTTATCTGTTCTTTTGAATATTCTCAGATAGTCTTCAAACTCATAACCCTTGAACATAGCTTTATGATTAATCAATTCTAGATTGGCTAGTTCTTTCAGATCATGGATCTTTAGGGAGTTCATCAGAGTAGAGTACTCTATGACAAATTTTACTAACCCTGATATCCTCTTTATCATAAACATATTCTAGTCATTGTCATTCTTCCAGGAAATTATCTTCTAATTAGTTTTGCCCTTGGGAGTAGACACACCCTTAATCATCTCAGCAATGGTGAACCCTTCTTGAAGCTTTAACTGAGAGGGCTCAGCAAACCACTCTGAATTCTTATGTAGAACATGTGCCAAAGAGTCATGATCTGTATGGGTGAGCCGGATGTATTATGCAGAAACTCTAGTTCTTGGCTTTTTGTTGATAACTTCTTATTCAAGTTTCTTCACTTCTTTCTTTTCATTGATCATCCTAAGGATAGCAACCCTTAGGGAGTTTGTCTTCATGTTTCTCAATTTTCTTTTACTAAATCTTTGTTATAGTCCTTAATTTCTTTGTTAGTGATACTGTAGGGATCAGGATACAATGATTGAGGAGTTGCAGTTTGCTTGGTCTTTGAAGAGAATTTAAACACTAGAGTTTTGGGAGATTAAGTCTTTTCATATTCCGTCTCATATGTAGGGTCCAGCGGTTTGTTTAGCTTTTCTTCTTCTGCTATCATCCCCTCATATGTCATCCCAAATACCATATCAAGATCATAACCATGATTAATAAAAAACATGGCCTTCACCATCAGATCATCTGATTTGGCTTTCTCCACTTTCTCATCCACTGATAACTCCATATTCATAGGGGGTTCCCTAGCTATTGGTTCATCAACCATATAGTCACCCTCTATCTTTCCTTCTTCAAGGTCAATAAATCCAGCTTTTGTTTTAGTTGAGCCTTTGCTTGTTCATGTTCATCCAAAAATTCAGCTATAACTGCAAGACTTCTGGGATCATCTTTGTGCTTTTTTTTCATATGCTCATCTTTTTCAAATGGCCTTTTTCCTCTGGCTTTTTCAAAAAGATATTTTCTATTTCGTGTATAAGTTTACATGCTTGGACCAGAGAAAGATTCTGCTATTTCAGCTTCTTTAGGCACTTTTTCAGCTTCTTTAGGCACTTTTTCAGCTTCTTTCTGTTTGAATTCAGCCCGTTCCTTCTCTTTTAGTTTAGCATCAGATTCTTCTTTTTATTGTTGCTCTTCACACAATTTTTTGATAATTTCCTTTTGCTCATCAGATAATGACACATCAGGCATAATTTGAAGACTCAATTCCTTCTCAAGTGGGACAAGAGATTGAGGAATAATCATAATTGGCTCTGTTACTTGTCTATGATCTCCGATGAAGTCTTAAAACTCACTATCAATGATGAAGTCTTCATCAGTAAAGCTATCAAGAGCTTGAATCATGTCACTGAATTTAGTTTCTTCAGTGTGAGTTTCTTCTTGTTGTTTGCTTGTATAGATCACCATATCCAGACTAGGTTCGCTCTGTTTTGATCCACTGGTTTCAGTCTTTTCTCTAGACTCAATGAATTTCATCTTTTTAGAAGGAGGGGAGCCGTTACCACTCTCTCTTGATGAACCTTCATCATTATCATCTTTATTACTTTTACTATCTCTTTTCTCTTCTCTTTCATCTCCCTTATCATCTTTCTCCTTTACCACTTCTTTTTTAATCATGACCAACAATTCTATTTCAGAGACTCTCTTATTAAGAGATTCTATCTGGTTTTGCAGGTCCATGATTATATCAGCTTGCTCTTCAATCACCCCTTCATGTTCTTCCATAACAATGGTTTAGATGGCCAAATTGTCCACACGACCACTTACTTCATCCCTGGAATGTTGTAGAGCTGCCTTTAGACTTTCTATCTCCTTTTCTTTTTGTTTCTTCTTAACCTCATACTTCTTTTTTAAGTCATTTAACTCTTTTTCTTTTTCATCTAACTCTAGAAGTTTATCTTGAATGATACCAGATCTTCTATTCAGTAGTTTCTCCATCTTGGCTACTTTTTGCAATAGTTCAGATATCATCCTATCTTTTTCATGAGGCTTGTTTACCTCTGATTCAACAAAACTTTCAGAAGGAACATCCTCAGATGTAATTTGCCTCACATGCATCCTTATTTGATTATCCTCCTCATCAGATGATGATTTGGATTCCTCTAAAGAGCTAGCAGAATCACCAAACTCAGTAGGCTCAATAGTAGCAGGAGCTGATTGAACATGAGAAGTAGGTAAAAGATAAATTGGTGAAATAAAGGGTGAGTGTATGGATGATATTTGTGGAGATGTGATTGGTGATCTATAAGGTGAGGTGATAGGAGTTCTCATGAATGGTAATGTTATCTCAGCTACATGAACACAAAGCATAGTGTGAGGATTATCACCTACATCAACATGTGGTCACACTATCCTTTGCCCTTCTTCAGCTTCTACCATATGCTCATCAACAAGTTCTTGATCATGAGCAGCTTGCTCTTCTTCTTGATCAGGAGCAGCAATTGGAGCCTTTTGTTGGTTGATCTGTTGAAGCATCCATGGTAGTAGATTAAAGTATGTGCCACTGTAAAAATTCCTTGGATCTATCTTCTTTATGTACGTGTAGGACTTGGCATTGTAGTGAGGAATATCCATCATCGGTCCCACTGTGTAACACCCGGTTATTTTTTTTAAAGTCAAAGAAAGAAGAATAAAGTGAAGAATAAGAAAGAAAGGTTATATAACCCATGTTGAGGGGTAAAAAGTATAAAAAGGATAAAATCTTTGTAAAGTTGGTGAATAAAGTAACATGGCCGCCCATATTGCCCATTCACATAAACTCTCGGACATTTTAGAGAGAGAAAGTGTAGAGTTTTCGAGTTTTGAAAAAGAACAAGATGAGAATCCAAATTCAAGTAAGAATTCATGGTTTTATGGTGTTCTTAACCAGTTATGTCCTCGGTTGTATGCTTATGTATGTTTGTCTGTGCTTGGGTGTGTGTTTTAGCGGGTTTCTAGGCGGTTGAACTCAATTTCAAACGAGTTTGGAAGAAGCTATACTCAAAAGCTGCAAATGTGAGTTCTAGAACCCTCTTTTTATATGTTTTAACTGATTTTGGGGCTAAAAATGCATGGATGTATGTTTTTATAAAACTGGGTTTATACCCATATGTTTAAATGTATGTATGATGATGTTATGGTTGTGTTTCTAAGGCTTAGAATGTAAGATTTAAGCTTAGAACATGAAAGATGAGATTTGGGGACTGAATTTAATGAATAGCATAGGCTGCTCATGCACCCAAATAGTAGTTCATATGCCTAAGTTTAGAAAACTGCCTAAGTGTTGGCAAATGCGGATGAACAAATGCTGATGAGCATTGAAGAAATGCAGATGAATAGTTAATGCGGATGAGCATTGACTAAGTATGGGAAATGCGGATGAGCATTGAAGAAATACGGATGAGCATTGACTAAGTATGGGAAATGTGAATGAACATTGAAGAAATGCGGATGAACAGTTAATGCGGACGAGCATTGACTAAGTATGGGAAATGCAGACGAGCATTGAAGAAATGCGAATGAATAGTTAATGCGGATGAGCATTGGCTAAGTATGGGAAATGCGGATGAGTATTGAAGAAATGCGGATGAACAGTTAATGCGGATGAGCATTAAAGAAATGTGGATGAATAGTTAATACGGATGAGAAAGTCTAAGTGTAAACAAATGCGGATGAACTAAAAGTAATGCGGATAAACAAAGACAAATGCGTATGAACACTTAGAATATTTCTGACTTTTGGAAAAAAGTGTAATTTTAGGCTTTGACTTGGGAGGCTCCCGGGGGCTACGTAAGTTGACTTTTGAGGTCATAGATGTTATGATGGGCATATTATGATGTATGATGCTTTGGCATGATGTTATGCATGATGTGTATGATGTATGTTATGTATGTATGATGTCCTATATGAT
>BJCM01153176.1:0-16922 GCA_018326385.1 Flaveria bidentis | reverse complement strand
TTTTTATGTAATATTTCAAAATTGGTTTAAAGTAATTTTTATTAAACAAAAATAATTAAAATAAGGAGTTATAGTAAGAAAATTTTTTAAATGTTATTTTAAAACAAAATGTTTAATTTATCTTTCAAAAAAACAAAAAATAAAATAAAATTTTCATATTATATATATATATATATATATATATATATATAATCGTATAAACTGTAGGGAACTTAAGAACACTAGTTTATATTGAACGGGCAAGAACACCATTAACTGATTGGGGTTTATTATGTCTTAATCCTTTCATCAAATATATAAAGGACATATCCCAAATTGAACTCAGAGTTTCACCCAATCGTTGTCATAACTCATAAGCATCATCAATCAGCAGCAATCAGTATCTGCTGCTGCTGCTATACGATCGCAATTGAGAACTTCAATCGCATAACACAGTGAATGATACTATATGGAAGGCATTGGTGGTAGCAGAAATCGGAGGTTTACGACGTCAAGCAGCGGCAGCAATGGTGGCAGTAGAACACCGCTGTGCAGTGGTCGGCGGAGAGTGGTTGCTACAAAGAGAGGTGGCTGGAGCAATCCATTGGTGGTTAACAACACCGTCAAAAAGCTTCAACAACGCGAAATTACATCCAGCCCCCACCGTTCTGCTTCAATCACCAAATCGCTACTCCGATTTCGCAACTTCCGGTTGACGGTAGTCATCTAACGCCCTACCTTCTGTTCTTCATCACTTTTTTTTTCTTTCATTCAGTTGGTTTCTGCTAATAAGTTTTTAAAACTTTCTGATGATAGTGATACTGATCGTATGTATCCTTCTTGTGGTTCTAAATCAATCAGAAACGACAATTAGTCATCTTTTTTCTTCTTTTGATCGATTAAACCGTGTTACATAATCTAAATTCAACAAAATATGATTTTGAGGGTTTGCTGTAGTGTAGTTGATTACTTACTATGGATAAAGCAACGTGATCAAGCTAACATTATCATGATTTAGATTTAGAAACATCATTACATATAATTTTGTGATGTTACCAAATTTTCATGTAAGGTGATTAACAATTGTTTTTGCTAGATAATTAGTAAAGTGACCCTATGTGAGCCAGATGAAAGTTTAAACTCTATGCATGATATGGATATTTATGGCTATTTTCTTTTTATTATGTTTCTATTATATTTTTTCTTGCCAAATTGGGAATGTGATTATATTTAATCTGAGGGGAGCGGTAGAATATAGAATTGGAGTTAGGATATAATTTTGGTGTCACATTTTTGTGTCCCTGCTGATCCATTTGATCTAGGTTATATATTCATGGTTTTGACCTATTAATCTACACAGCTTGGAACCCTGAACATTTGCACTGGGCACTATATCGTGTTCTATAATCAAGAGAAATGTTTCGGGAAGGCATGTGAAAAGTGATGCGTGCGCTATAGGTCTGCATAATATTCACTTGTGTTCTTGAAGCCTATTTCTTATAAAGATTTTAGTTTGGTTTCCATCATGGCAGCAAGTCATATTCTTCTCACATGTTAACATCTTTGTTTATAGTTTTTTTTTATTATTTAATATTTATTATTTATTTATTTATATATATTTTTTCTCCTGATGTGCTTTGTTTCTAGCTTTATTTAACCACCCCTGCTTGTTTGATCCTTGTCTTTCTTACAGCAAGGTTAAATTTTTTTTTGATTATTATCAAGTTAATGTAAGCTTTTTCTAATCTTCTATTAATGTGGATAATGAGATGATAACAAACATTAATCTTTAATTGTTATTGTCACAGAAGCATGATTTCTAGAGCTTTGACTTTGCTGTAGTTAGACAACATATACATTGGAAGAACACATAAGTACACAAACAGTCAATCATAAAATGTTACGCATGATATAGGACTATATTCATTTTACAATATTTCTATTTTGTTTTTCTGGCCAAATTGGGAATGTTGACGTATTCAGTCTGATGGGAGAACTAGAAGAGAGAATTGGAATTAGAATTTAATTTAGGTGGCACTCTTTTCTGTGTAGCTGCTGACCCACTAGATATACATTATATATTTGAGGTTTAGAGTTTAGAAAAGGGAATTTACATATAATTTTGAATTTTGAAGATTTCCACTAAATAGTGTATCTTGTTTTATAGTCAAGATTAATGGTTTACATAGGCGTGTGAAAGGTGATATGTCTGGTGTTAGGTCTGCAAAATATTCACTTCCACTATCGAGGCTTATTTTTTTAGAATATTTCTTGTGGTTTCCATCTTGATAGATAAGGTAGATTCTTCTCACATGTTAACATCTTTGTTAATATTTACTTTTCACTATGATGTGCTTTGTTTTTGGTTTTTGACTTTTTTCTCACCACATCTACATGTTTGAAAGATAGTCTTTTATATAGTAAGGGTATAAACTTCTGATAATAATCAAGTAAAAGTGAGTTTTTTTATTTTTTTATTTTTTTATTATTGTGTGTGTGTGTATTCAATGAATTTGGACGATCATAGGAAACATTGTTTTTTATCAACTAGTGGCACAAGAGCATGATTTCTAGAGCTTCGACTGGATTTTTAGTTTTTACCCAACACAACCGTGGTCGCCCTATTCGTTTTTTACAATAATTTGTGTTTCTAATAGCTTATTTGCTCATCGGATATTAGGCCCAAACTGTGCCCCCCGCAATAACTAGATGTAAAAGTTATGAATGTAATACACATGCATGCTTGCTTATGAATGCGTGAGAGAAGGAGAGAGAATGGAAGGAAGGGGGGGGGGGGTAAGGTAAAAGTGGTACACGTTGACATGTGTTTATAGTAACATATGAACCATATTCATATCTAATATCTTGATATGGTTAGTCATTATAGTCTATTGTAGTTGAACAACATACACATTTGAAGGACACATATGCACACAAACAATCAATTGTTATATCCTAGGCATGATACATGGCTATCTTCATCAAATCGGGAATGTTTAAAATTATTCAATGAGGGGTGGAATAGAAGATAGATTTTTGGATTTGGTGTAGGTATCACTTTGTTTCTATGTACCTTTTGGCCCACTGACGTACATGATAGATTCATGGTTTGACCTGCTAATCTTCAAGTAATTTTGAACCTTGAACATTGACACTGAACACTATATCATGTTCTATACTCAAAAGTTATGTTTTAGGAAGTCGTTTGAAAGGTAATCTTCCGGTATTAGGTCCGAAAAATATTCACTTTTGTTGCATCTTGAAGTGTTGTTGCGTACTAGCATCTGCAATCTGATCAGGAATAGGAATATGGGACTGGAACGTGGAGAAGAATAGGACTGACCTCAGTTGGCTAGAAAGGATGACAATTGGCTAGAAAAGGACCATAATCTTGAATGGGAACACGTAGCAACCGCTGTCTAGGGTTTGTGTTAGGTGCAAAGATTGCCTGAAAAAAATATTCCATGAACATCCTAGATCTGGAACAGAATCAGTGACAGGAATCGATGAACAGGAACTGGAATACGAAGAACTAAGGCCTGAACTGGGAGCACATAGCTGAAGTAATGCGTAGTTTGAAGAGGCTGGATTTAGTTTATTGAATCTAGTTTCTTTTGCAATTTCTATTCTTGATGCCTCTCTTTCAATGAATCAAGTATGGTTTCCATCTTGGCACATCAGCCAGATTCTTCGCATGTTTCCTTTTCGTTTCAATGTACTTTGTTTCTAGTTTTGTTTCACCTTTCATGCTAGTTTTTATTTAGTTAGTGATTTATTTTCTGATGATAATCATGTTAAAGTATGAATATGTTATGAAACATTGGGTTTTAACTATTACCCTCACAAAAACATGACTACTAGACCTTCCACTTTGCATTATGTCCTGGTTTTTTCATCACCTCTGCTTTTTTGAAAATAGTCTTTTATATGGTAAGAGTATAAACTATTTTTCATAATAATCAAGTTATAGTAAGTTTAATATTTTGTATTCTATTAGTTTGGAAGGTGATAAGGAGATGATAAGAAAATTTGATTTTTATCTACTAGTGTCCCAAAAGCATGTTTTCTAAAGCTTCAACTGCATTTTATTTGTACTCAACCCAACCATAAATGCCCCATTCTTTTTTTAAATAGCTTTTATTTTGAATAGCTTCTTTCTGATCGGAGATTAGGCCCTAATTCTGCCCCATGCTATAACCATGTGTTAAAGTTATAAGTATAATGCATATTCATGCTTGTTTATGAGCTCGTGAGAGTGAGAGGGACATAGGGAAAATGTATATAATTTTATGTGAACGTGTTACTAGATATATTAAATTGTATTAATATCTAATATCTTGATATGGCTAGTTATTACCGTCTATTGTAGTTGAACAGTATATACATTTGAAGGGCACATATGTTCACAAACAATCAATTGTATCCTAGGCATGATATGTGATAATTTCTTCAAATTAAGAATGTTTATATCTACTCAACGAGGGGAGCAATAAAAGATAGAATTGGAATTTGAATTAGGTTTAGTGTTACTATGTTATTTGTACCCTATGACCCACTCAACGTCCATTATCTATCCATGGTTTGACTTGGTAATTTACACGTAATTTTGAACCTTGAACATTTGCATTGAACATTATATCATGTTTTGTACTCAAAGTTATGTTTTTGGATGGCCTTTGAAAGGTGATACTGCTAGTATTAGTGTTAATGGTTGAATTCACTCATGATTTTATTCCATTCACAATTCGAATATCTATAATATAGCCAAATTAGATATTTTGTGAAAAGATAAGACGATAATGCAAAAGACATATCTCCTAAAATAACTTAAGCATCAAGAGGCAAACCTGTTATACTACATAAGTGATATCTAGCCAGTTTATAGTAAGATATCGTAGGCCCGACAAGGTTGCGATAGAGAGAAGCATAAAACATGGGAGGACTGGACTCAGGAGTTGGCACTTAATTTGTAGGCCGTGTCACTAGTGTAGATCAAGGTTTACATTCTATCATATTTGCTCAAGCAAGTATATCATTAATGTAGTCTTTTTCATATAGAAATATGCCACCATGGATGTGTTTAACATTGGTGCCCAAAAAATGCTAAAGTTCCCTAAAATCCGTCATGGCAAACTCATTAGACAGTAGTTTATGATATGCTTGAGAAGATCATTACTGAAGCCGTGGGTATGATATCGTCAATAGAAGAAGGTATGCTATTTTTTAGCCATTTTTGTAGACAAATAAAGAAAGGTCGCTAAGTGTTCCTTTGAACTCACATTTGGTAATGTAAGAATGAAATTGGGTGAATTTAGTAAACACTTCGGACTTTAATTTGAGAGGATACACCCACATCTAGTTTGAATCATCATCAATCAATACCATGTAATATTTATACCTAATTTGTTAATGATTGGTGAAGTCCATGTCACAATATATGATATTATATGGTAATAAAGTAAATGAAGTTGAACTAGTAAATGGTAAATGTTTGTGTATAGATAATTGACATGATTTTCATACTAAGTTACGAGAATGTTTGTTACATGAATTAAGGAATCCCTAGAGACCGAGATAGTCATGCTCGAAATCCGAATCGGTATAGGCAAGAAACGCGGAGGCGGAAACATTGTTGGTGAATGAATAGAGGTGAGTTTCCGAACAAACATTATATGGTAAATGTTTATGTTTAGGGTTTTCCCTCTCTTTTAATTTTTTACAAAAAAGCCAAAAGGGTCAAACTCTACCGAAATATTATTATCGGTGAATTTCCGAACAAATATAACCTTAACAATGTGTGGTGTGTAAAGGACAATGTTAAGTTTAAGGTGGTTGATTTAGGTGGTACAAGTGGTGTGTTCGGATTTGTAGATTGGCATGCGATTACCATCACTAGCAAAAATAAATTTAATAGGACAATGAGCATTAGATTTTAGAGAGCTTACCTGGGTTGCCCTTGATATGAGAGGAGGCACTCGTGTCCATATACCATTGGTCTGGCTCACCACCCGTATCACCAATATTCAATGCCTAAAAAGCTTAGGTGATAACGTTGGATCTGGTGGCGGTAGGAGTAGAGAGAGGCCTACCCAGATTAGGTTAGGAAAGGGCAAGGTGACAGGAGCATCCAAGGGGCTCCACCCTTGGCCAGCCAGTTACAACGGTTGTTAGGGATGGTTTGTCGTGAGGGGCGGCCATGGCAATGGGAGAGGCCAATGGTTCTTGAGCGTGCTGGCGTTGTTGTTCCACTTACAACATGCGGGATGCCATTCCCAATACGGCATTTGAAGGCATGCTGTTGGGCTTAGGAGTTGGGAAAGGCCTACCGGATTAAGTTGGGAAGCGGCAAGGCGGCGGGAGCATCCAGGGAGCTCAACCCTTGGAATGGCTAGTTAAGATGGGTGTTGGGGGTGGTTGGTCTTAGTGATGGCCATGGAAATGAGAGAAGTCAATGATTCCTGAGCATTCTGTTGCTGTTCCAGTTGCAGCATACTGCATGTCATTTCCCTAGACAGTATTTGTTAGTCTATAAAGGATGCTAAGGTGTCATATACAGGTGGCAATCCCCAAACAAGCTTTAAGATGAGGCGTTGTTGAGAGACTGGGTTGTCCACATCGTTAAGTTGACCTGCAAGGTTCTTAAGTCGGTGACAATTCATGTCAAGATAAGGCATGGACTTGAGCGTTAGGTTGGTGAATTCGTGCTCAAAGAGGCTGCCCTAGAGCCTTTGATGTTCAGAAATATCCCCTTGATTCGCAACCAAGCTTCCGGGGCAGTCGACTCAGGTTCAAGAACCAAACGTGTAAATCATCAAGAAGGGTACCATAGATCCACTACAAAACAACGGCATCAATTTTCATCCACGAATCATAATCATGATTTGTTCTGGTGGTGGTTTTGCGTCATCAATATGCACCATGACTTTATACCCATGTGCATGTAGTTGAAACAGTTTCACACATGAAGAGATCACTCGAGAAAAGATTTCGTGAAGAACCTAGATTTAGAACAAATGTTGAACAGGAAGTAGGACAACAAAGGTCTACAACTTGAACTGGGAACATGCAGCTCAAAGAAACTAGATTTTATTTTACTGAATCCAATTTCTTGTACAACTTCTATTAGTGAAGCCTATTTCTTTCAATGGAGAAGTGTGGTTTCCATCTTGGCACATAAGGCGAATTACCCACACATGTATCCTTTTCAATTCCATGTACTTTGTTTCTAGTTTTGTTTCACCATCTGTGTTTGTTTGATGCTAGTTTTTATATAGTAAGGTGATCTTGTTTTATGATAATAATCATATTAAAGTACGGAGATGATAAGAAACATTAAATTTTAATTGCTACCCTCACAAAAGCATGACTGCTAGACCTTTGAATATGCAAAAGTTTTACTCTACAACCCATGCATGTCTTGGTCCTTCTCCCAGGGAAATTTTTCCCTTGCATTGAACTACTAAATACATCAATTACTTGACGCAATTAGTCAGATTGGCTAAGATATCACAATGATCTCCATATTGGGATTTATCCGAGTTTATAGACAAAATATATGTGTGTGGTAGACGAAAGTTGTAATAGTGAAATGAGATAAGTGCATTGATTAACTGATGATACAATCATTGCATTTCATGTTCCTCAAGTCATGGTGGTTAAGTGGCATGCCTTACAACCAGAAACCACGGTTGTTTTTGGAAAAACTTGATGTTTCTTCCTGCTAACAAGTCTTTTTGGTAATTTGACTTTTTTTGCTTGCAGTAAACTACTAAATACATCAATGATCTAAGGCAATTAGTCAGACTGGCTGAGAAATCACCACGATTTCCATATCGGGATTATGCAAGTTTATACCCACATAATATATATGTGTGTGTGTATATACAGTTAAGTAGTAGTGAAATGAGATAAGTGCATTTTTTAACTGATGATACAATCATTGAATTTCATGGTCCCCAAGTCATGGTGGTTAAGTGGCATGCTCTACAACCAAAAGGTTGAGGGTTCAAATCCTACAGGGTGTAGGTTGTGGTGTATTTATCCTAGAAAATGTAGAAATTGTTATTAAAAGAACTTAAATTTCATGGGGAAATACAGCATGGAACATCAACATTTCAGTGCACCCGCAAACTGTTTTTTGACTTGACTGCACTAGTGGTTGTATAATAGAATGTGTATTTTCAGAATGGTGTTTGAGTGGGATAACTATCCATGCCTTATACCTGATATCCTAAGTAATATTACAAATACTAAAAACATGTGAGAATATAATGATGCTCTAACATACACACAAGTCAGAGATACAATCGGGGACTACGCCGCAACATCTTAGCAGATTGATTGTAATGGGTGAACTGTTATTGTTTAAGTTGGTGACAAATATTAAAATCAATTTTTTATATTTGGGGAATGATTCCCATTATACACACTTATTTTTCAAGTAATCCTAATCTTCTGTTTTTCATCTATGGTTGCTGCATCATGATAGGGGTAATAAGCATTGAAATTTTCTAATCTTTTAAGTTGTTTACCTGTTTCAGGAGAGATACGATATCCATGAACCTGTGGGACGATGTTCATTAGTATTACCATTGTTGATGAGAAGAGCAAAAGTGATTGAGATAGTGGTGGTACATAATATTGTCTTTGCTCTTGCTGGTTCTGGTGTTTGTGCAGCATTTAGTAGAGGTAATTCTGTACTGTTAAGAATTGCTATATACTTGTGTATTATAAGATTGACTTCTTTCTTGAACTCTAACATTCAGGTTCAAACAAGCCAATATGTTTCTTGAATGTCTATCCAGATGAAGTCATTCGGAGCTTATTTTATAATAAGAATAATGACTCGCTAATTACAGTGTCGGTATATGCTTCAGATAACTTCAGTTCCTTGAAGTGTCGATCAATAAGAATAGAGTGAGTCCAACTACTTATTTAAATGATTACTTAAACAATCGATCAATAAGAATAGAGTGAGTCCAACTACTTATTTAAATGATTACTTAAACAAAGTATGTGAAAGTTATATTGTATAATTGTTGGTTATTTATGCTAGATACATACAAAGAGGCAAACCTGATGAAGGTTTTCCTCTTTTTGAGACCGAGTCTTTGAAGTGGCCTGGATTTGTGGAGTTCGATGATGTTAATGAAAAGGTGCTTACCTACTCTGCGCAAGATAGGTAAATTTTCATATAATACTTGATGTTTATATTTAACATACATACATACATGTAACATGATGTTGCTGCTTCTGACTTGTATCACTTCACTTAAACAGCATATACAAGGTCTTTGACCTGAAGAACTATACACTGCTATACTCAATAGCAGACAAACAGGTAGAAGAAATCAAGATCAGGTAATCTACTTCCCTCCTCCCCTTGATGATTTTTTGTTCAATTGACTAAGGAAAGCAAAGTAATACCCATAAAAAGGTCCATACAAATAAGTATCTAATAGAAATTAGTAATCCAAATTCCAAAATCATGTGGACTCCTTCCCTTTTGGAATGGTGTAAGGCAGTCAGTTAATGCTGTTATTGTATCTATCATCTCATTGCTCCCCATAATTTCATGGATATTCATGTCTTACAATTTACACATGGTTGTTTCTTTGTCTTAGAATCAGTTCATGTGTGTTCTATTATTTATCTTTATCTACTTTTTGGGATACAAATACGATCTCGATCTCTCATACTTTGTTTGTTTGATTAATGACATTATGTAATTGGAGCAGCCCTGGCATCATGTTACTGATTTTCAGTAGGGCTCAGAGCCATGTTCCTCTGAAGATATTATCTATAGAAGATGGCACAGTTCTAAAAGATTTCAATCATTTACTTCATCGGAACAAGAAGGTGGATTTTATCGAGCAATTCAATGAAAAGCTTCTTGTTAAGCAAGATAATGAGAATCTCCAGATTCTTGATGTATGTTCCAATTTTCATATATTTCCGCTCTGTTAAGGTGTCTTATAATCACAAATCAGTTGGATTTTTAGGCTATTATTCTTATATAATGCGTGTCAAACGGAGAAATTATTCATAAAGAGAACGGGCATAAGTGCATGACAGGTGCAAAGCGTATCTATCATAGAACCTCTTAAATTGTTGTTTTTTCTTTCTTTTTTCCAAAATACTCTTTCATTAAAGCGTATCTATCACTTAGGTGTGTCTCTTTATGAAAATGGACAAAAAGTCTTCTAGGTCAACCCAAACCATAACCCTTTTCACACATGCTTGAGACTACTGTTTCAAGCCATTATCCAACCCATCTGACCTGCCCATTTTGCCACCTCAACCACAATGCATCTTGTTTAGACTCATACCATTCATATCGCATCTTGTTTAGACTCATACCATTCATATGTCGGTACATCTTCGATTTAGTTACTTATATTTTCTTGTAGGTGCGCAATGCCGAGGTCATAGAAGTTGGAAGCACCGAGTTTATGACTCCGTCAGCATTTATTTTTCTGTATGAGAATCAGCTATTTCTAACCTTTAGAAATCAAACTGTTTCAGTTTGGAACTTTCGGGGGGAACTTGTTACATCATTTGAGGACCATGTTTTATCACATCCAGACTGCAATACTAACAACATCTACATAACTAGTGATCAAGATCTCATAGTTTCATTCTGCAAGACAAATAATGATCAGTCGACTCATACAAGAGGTACCATCTTCTTGTATTTCTAACACAAAACCCTCTTTTTGGCCACATGTAGCTCACATTACTAAGATCTTATAATAAAACTGGTGCAGCTTCAAAGCTTGATAATCACAAGTTGTAACTTTTAACCGACCATGCTTCCTTAGGGGAAATAGCGCTAAATGTCAGCTACACATACATTAAAAGAAAATCTACTAAAATTTTCCATTGTCAATGCATAAATTTTTTTGCATAAGGTTATCATCAACCTAGACTGGCAGGTAGTCGATTTCTTAGCATCATCTTAAAAAAATATCAACCTGTTCAAAGGTGCTGACACATCTATCCTAAAAAATTAAAATCAATTTTTTATTGAAACTTTTGGAAGTTTTATGGGTTTGTAGTAAACCCAAATAAAAGATATCTGAAATAGAAAATTGACCAAAGTTGGTAACTTTCTTTATGTAATTATCCCTGTATTTTACACATTGAAACTGGTTTAGAAAGGGTATGGAGTTGCTTTTAAGAACACAGCTATCAATAGCAAAGGCGGGATGAATTTAGAAAATCTGGTATCTTGTAGCTTTGCCAACTAAAACAACTATAAACCTCTAATTTCTGGGTGCTGAGACAAAATATCTGAATGATAAGAGTGTAACAAACCAACTGTTGAAGCAGATCGGGGCAGTTTCAGTTATGCTAGTATATAAAATGTTTGTGTATTCCATGCAGACATGTGTCCATCTGTATTTCATTTACATAACCTTTACCGTTTCGTAAATGTACACCACCGACCAGATTATATCAATTAGCTATAGGTCATTATCCTGGTCAATTAGCTATAGGTCATTATCCTGGTCGTATTTTTCGTTTCTCTTCGATACATCACCTGTCGAATTCCACTTAAAATTGTGAATGGTTAAACGGGGTGGGTAAAGGCTCAAAACAAGCTTTTTTTGTAATGCTTTAGGATCAGGTCAGGTCACTTGTCCCCAGAACACACTGTTTTCTTTCAGTCGTTAATTAGTGTATTAACTTGGATTACCAAGATTATATTATTACAATCATATTCTGATTATTTCATAAGGCACTTTATGCATTAAGAATGCAACTCGGACACTGTCTACATGTTTCCTTTTTAACTAAAGATTTGACACGTTAGAGATAAATCATAACCTAGATCAGCCTAACAATAAGTAACTTTGTTGAAACCACCTTGTAGCTTCCTCTATGTTATCCATGTTTGTATGTATATTAATCATCAAATTTCACTACTGCTTCTTTATGCAGCTGGTTCGATCAATATCAGCAACATCTGGACCGGGAAATGCATAGCAAAAATAAATCCAAGCACCGCGATTCCCTCAAAGGATGAACAAGAAGGAAGCTCAAGCAATACAAGGCAGGTTGAAGTGAATATGGTTGAAGAGGCACTGGAAGACATAACAGCCCTTTATTTCGACGAAGAACATAATGAAATCTATACAGGTAACAGTAACGGTTTGGTTCATGTTTGGTCCAACTGAAAGTTAAAATGTAGAGCAGGATATCAAATGTTATGCCCGTTTTAAGTACATAGATTAAAGTGTGTGCGCATATGCACTTAAGACATATATATGTGTAGGGATGGTCTAACTCGACTATGCAGACTTTTAATAGTTGAGTTGCAGAAATGACTTATAAATGTGCTGTGTTATTTAATTTCCTTTTGTGTAGAGGTGGTAAATAAACTGGATTTGGTTCATAAATAGTAATTTTTTGGGCTGTAGAATGTGTCAGGTTTGGTTGATAATCAATTCAATATTCAAACTTTAAAGCAAGGCCCTTTAATTAGTCCTCAATTTGTATAATATGAAACTTCATATGTAGAAAGTTATTTATAAAAACTATAAAATATCAGAACTCATGATGAACTTATATAATTTCACAATCCTCAAATTTTTGTATAGAATTCCGACTACTTGTTGAAAACTTTAAGGGGTTGTTTGGTTGATGTTTTGGAAAGGAATTGGAATTGTAATTGGAATTAGAATTTGAGTCTTGTTAAACTTGATAACGTATTTGGTTGATCAATTTTTAGTGAAATTGAATATTCCATTAGATTGTTAAACATTCCATGGGTAAGTGGAAGGAATGTGAATTCCAATGTAAGGGAAAATTTTTCAATTTCAATTTCATCCGTTGATAAACAAACATAATTTTAGATGTAAAAAATTTCAATTCCAATTCTAATTTCTGAGAATGCTGTGATCCAAACAAGGCCTAAGACTATTCTTTTAACCCTAGAAAAAAATTCAACCCAAATTGTAGTTTATTATTGAGGTTTCAATTTTTAAGTATTTTATCTTACTATATATATAAAACATATGAGAGTGGTATTCTAAGATACCATAAAATTAAAAACACTTACTGTATTTAATGCATAAAATACAATTACTATTGAGAGTAAAATAGTATTTATAATATTATTTACAAATTATCCATTACAATTAGCTACCTAATATCCTTATACTTATTAACATTTGCATAAAAATTTATATTATCTACACATAAACCATGTGTTTTAAGATTTCAACTATATCTTTTAATCTATCATATTTAAAAACGTTTTGAGACTACAACTTAACTTGTGTTGTTTAAATGTTTTGGTGTAAACTTTTTGTTGAATAGATTTGTATTTTGTGAAATACAATAAGTAATACATATATGTACAAGTAGTCATATACAACCCATTTATTTAGTGTTCTAAATTTTAGTTTTGAAAAAACATAATAGATTTTTGTAAAACTATTAAAAGATTAAATGCATGTGCCGGATGTAAAATGACACCTTGTCATATTGTGCGGGCGCCCTTATAGTGTATAAATAAATGCTACGTTGCTTCTAGGGTGCCCTAATGAATTGAGTTCGGTTTATTCAAATTATTCAAATAGATTAAAATTTTGAGATTTTGAAATTTTGATTTGAATTCAAACTTATTTTATTCGACTAGTTATTTGAATTTGAAATTATTCGAATAATATTTTAAAGAAAAAGCTAATTAACTATTTTTCTAAAATTTTTGCAATCTAATTGATATCTAACTGTTATGATAAACATAAATAACATTTAAACATAACCGGAACAACATTGGAATATTCTCAAATAAGCAAATTCAGTCATAAAAAGATCAAAATTGTCCCGAGTAATATCATATACTTTATTAGCCAATAACCAAAATTCGAATTTGTATTCGATTTGTATTTGTAACGCCCGCCTCCCGGGTTACGCCCAGGAAGCGTTACACATCGGATATACAGAACACGTAGTAATTATAGGGTTCACAACAGAAGTCTACATTTTGATTATACATCGAAAGCATAATATTCAACTATTATAATCAATAATACCATTACATCAGTTTAACTATGCTAGAGATCCAAATCTTCAGTAGCGATCTAGACCTTTGCTTCCTTATAAGCTAGTCTTTAATCTCCAATATTTGCAATCGCTTGGCACCTACGATGTGTGCCCATAAAACAAAACATATGGGACTCACCATAAAGCTTGTGAGTTAATGAACATAACATTCTTTAAAAATCAAAACATATTAATATTAACTATTACCTTAGGCAGATACAACAATAACAAACAGATAGGAACATAGTAAGTACAATATAAATTTACATAACTAGGCTATGTATACAAACTTTACCGGTTAAAACGGAATCCTACAAACAGCCCTCAAAAATCCTATCAAACATTGCCACCTATCACAGATGCTATTGATAGTCAATTCTTCAATTATTACCGGTTATCAGAACATCACATTCCGTTTTAAAAAACAATTCAGAGGAACTCTCCTGTTTAGCAGTTGTCTAAAAGTTGATAACATTTTCTAGTACAATCTAGTAATATCTCTGGGTCATGATACAGTTTATGTACTCCTAGGTTAGATTATGTACTCCTAGGTTAGATAATGATACAACTAACTAGTCCATGCCTAACTAAGGCTAGGTTACCCAATACCCACCCCTAACAATAACCCTAACACCTAAAAATAATATATTGATAAGACTAAAACTACTCCTAATAAAAATAATAATCTAAAATAAATAATAATTAACTTGACATAAACTTAAATGAGAACATACGTTAAAATTATCTACGACAATTTGATGTAGAGTGTCCTTACTCACGTTCCTACCCGAGCACCAAAAATAACTAATAACAATATGTAATGGGTGTCGTTGCTCGGGATTCTCTTTATACTAGAGTGTTCCCAAGAAAACTTATAATCTAAATTCAATATTAAGATCTTTATATGTAAGAAAATAATGAGGTAGGTGAAAAGGCAAGACAGGTGATGTGAGATGCAAAAATGGCGTGTCTGTTTATTAGCTCAATTAAATTTTTAAATAATAATATTATTATATCATTATAATAATTTAGCAGCTTACTTCGGTTTTCTTTTATAACTTTTTAAATATAAACTCTTATAAATTTTCAAATATGTCGTTAAGACAAGCTTGATTTTCTCTACTAGTCGACCTAAGTTTCGTTAAAAACAAAGCATGTTTAAATATAATATATTATTATTATATTTAAATGATCTCTTATAACATTAAAAATTTTATTTAAATTTTAAATAGTCATTTTATTTGTTACTTACTCGTATGACAATAATGAAATGTGGAGTTCATATTTATTTTATTTTAACTATTAGATCTGACCCAAAAACTCGGGATGTTACATTCTTCCTCCCTTTAAAGAATTTCGTCCTTGAAATTCGATGATTTGACATCCCGGGTTTCCAGGGTCAGATGTAATAGTTAAAAAAATATGAACTTTACATTTGGTATATTGTTAAATGAGTAAGTAGTGAGTGAAATGACTAATTTAAATTTGTAGTTTTGAACGAGTTTTAGTGTCGTAAGTGACCGTTTAAATAGATATATAAATATAATAATACATTATATTTAAACGTGCTCCATTTTTAACGAAACTTAAGTCGACTCATAGAGAGAAAAAAGCTTGTCTTAATGGCATATTTGAACTTTTATAAAATGTTATATTTAAAAAGTTATAAGAGAAAAACAAAGTAACCAGCTGAATTAATTATAATAATATAATAATAATATTATTTCAAAATTAATTAAGCTAGCAGCCATTTTTCATAA
Organism: Flaveria bidentis; assembly: GCA_018326385.1. Lineage (NCBI taxonomy): Eukaryota > Viridiplantae > Streptophyta > Magnoliopsida > Asterales > Asteraceae > Flaveria > Flaveria bidentis. The sequence goes on along the minus strand of BJCM01153176.1, from coordinate 1,131 downwards.
ATAAAGACATTAAGGTTAGATTTAGATTATAAGTTTTCTTGAGAACGCTTTAGTATAAAGAGAATCCCGGGTAATTGATACCCAATTGGGTATTGTTATAAGCCATTATTGGAGCTCGGTAGGAACGAGAGTAGGGAGACTTTTCATCAAATTGTCGTAAATAGTTTTAAGGCATGTTCTCGTTTAAGTTTATGTCAAGTTAATTATTATTATTTATTTTTAGATTATTATTATTATTATTAGGAGTAGTTTTAGTATTATAAGTATTATTATTTTTAGACATTAGGGTTATTGTTAGGGGTGGATATTGGGTAGCCTAGCCTTAGTTAGGCATGGACTATCACTCATGGTTAAACAAGGTAACATAAACCAATAACCAACGATTACAATAACTAGTTAGTTGTACTCTTACCTAACTTAAGATTACTTTAACTGTATCAAGACCTAGAGATATTACCAATTGTACTCTTACCATACCGAAAGGCTGTTCAAGGCTGTCAAAGATGGCAAAAAGGGGCTTTTATACTTTAACTTTATCTTAGGTATTGTGGCCAGAGGTGTTGTGCACCATGATAGAAGGTCTATGATAGGCTTAGGCCCAATACCAGGAAACTGAAGGGTAAAGTTTATGGTTTTGATGGAAAGAAAAGATGTAATGATGAAAGAATGTGAATGTTAATGACGCACGATGAATGAACAGAAGTTAACGAATGAATGATGAAGATAATAATCTTATCTATGTGTACGTACGATGTATGATCACATGCAAAAGTAAAGGACGATTTAAATGAAAGAAAAGTATGTTTTACTAAAACTAGAACTCACTCAGCAATGCTGACTTTTATGTGTTTCCAGTTGGCAGGTAATGATTGCTCAGGATGGCACGAGGCGACTACTCATCTCTTTTGGATGACATCCATATTTATAATGCTTTTGTGATGTAACGCAACATGTATTTTGTTACTGATTATATAGGTAAAATACGGTGTGAACTTGCCAAAAACTCCGTCGATTAGACTCCAAAATCAAGAATTTGAACCTAACAAGACCCGAGAATTTAAATGAACTAATAACCTAACTAAACCAAGTAAAATGTTGAAATAAAGGTTATTAGGTTATTAGTATATTGAA
>BJCM01153171.1:0-13564 GCA_018326385.1 Flaveria bidentis | reverse complement strand
GCTTTATATATTCAAGTTGTGTATAATATTAATATAGTGCTGATATCATTGAAAAGTCCTCACACTTTCGAATTGTTAATATTGAATAGCGGGGAAAATTTGGGTAGTACTACTGGGTCTGACGAGCCCCACCTGTATGACTCGAGGTCAGCCGGGTGCAATTTGTCCTATTGAACATTGTCATGACATGTTAAGTCGTGACGGGAGGCAACAACGTAACACAGTCAACTTCAATTGCGAAATCACTATGAATTAATATTTACTGTGAATAGACTAACTATATATTACAATGCACTACTTTTATATGCCTACTATTAAACTGTTTATGTTAGATTATTACTCTTGAACTCACCAACCATTGTGTTGACATTTTAGTATGCTATTTTCAGGTCATTAGCTCGCTTGCCATATGAGCACTACACGGTTGCACTTGCATTCTAAGACTCGGTTTTCAAGACATCATTATTGTTCTAAATGTTTAATATTACTCTTTGGGTTGGCACATGTTTTGCCATAATATACATTTCTATTTTATTGGGTTGTTTTTACAATACGCTTCCGCACAGTTTTTAAGTTTGTCTTTGGTTGATTTTATTTAATTAATGCATATAGAGTCGTTCTGAGTAACTATTGACTGTGATCCTGGTTTGTTCACACGCCTCGCGGTAAAACTCCGCACGTGGATTTTGAGGGTGTGACAGTTATTATTATTCTAATTATTATTATTATTTATTATATAATAATTATCATTATAATCCTTCAAGTTAAAGGATTAAAAGGCAAATTAAAGAAATAAGCATAGGTAACCCATGAGTTTCATTTTAGGCAACAATAATCCTTACAAGAATTAACAAAACTAACTTTCAATTAACGGAAAAAAATACAAGATGTTACATCGGCCAGTAAATGGAACTTGAGATTATTAAAATCCAATAACCCTTTATTTTATTTGAAAATCAACTTTTAATCTTATTAATTTATGATTTTTTATAAGTTCTTTTTGAAAATTATGTTTGAATTGGCTTATAAATTAAAAGTTTGTAAAATGGTCAAAAAGAACATACTTACTGAGATATTACATAAATGGTTCTTGTTGTTTGATCAAATTACATGTTTGATCCTTAAACTTTGAAAATTGTAAAGTTAATCTAAAGTTTTATGTACTTGTTGCAAGTTTAATCCTCATATTTTTACAAAATACAAAGTTAGTCCAAACTTTTACGTGGGCATTACACTTTTGGTTCCCTAAAGTTAAATTTAGGAGTCAGTTCAAACTTTATAAAATACATAAAAATTAAATGAATTTAATTCGAGCGACTAAAAGTGCAATGAATATACAAAAGTTTGGACTAATTTTGTAATTTTTAAAGTTTGAGTACTAAGCATGCAATTTAGTTAAACCATAGAGATCATTTATACGATTTTCTCTTTAAAAATGATGAAATTTAAAATGAAGTAGTAAGGAGATATAATATTTTATTGAATTAAAACAAGTTTTTTAAAAGTTAATATGTAACGATCTCGTTACTTTTCAATACATCTTTCTTAGCATATGTGAAAACTAGGTTAGTATCCCGTGTATTACACAGGTTATAAATAAAATAATAAATAATTAGTAATAAAATTTATGAATTATAAAACCACGTTTGAAGATAAAATATGATTATAATTACATATGAATAACTATTTCAAGTAAATAAACAATAGATAGGTTATAGATACATAGATATATAGATAAATAAATAGTCTAGTTAAACAGATTATAGTTAGTACTAATCACGAAAATTTACACTGCGATATTTTAATATAATATATGTATAAAATTATATATATGTATTTGTTCAAGAGATAAAACAATTATACTATTTTTAAATCTTTTATCTAAATAGTTTTATTTTTAAATATTTGTTTTAAGATTTTATTATAAAATTTTATTATTTATAAAAATCTTGTTTATTAAAAACTCAAGATTCTAATTATTCTGGTTGATTTAATAAAACTAATTTTAGAAAATTCCATATTTTTTATAATTATTTTAAAAGATGACTAATTTAAAATATTTTATTTCAAAAGGTTTAATGTTTTAGAAAATATATGAATTTAAATTTTCTTAATAAAATTTATTTTTAAAAACATAGTTTGATTTTTAAAAAATATAGATGAGAGAGAAAAATATATCAATTGATCAAATTAATTTTTATGAAGAGAGAAATTGTTTGAGTTTTTCAATTACTTTAATACTCTTTTGGAGAGAAAATAAAGTAAGGATGCTTAGCAAAGTGACAAGTGTCAAAAAGATGGTTTAAGAATATGACAAGTGACAAAAGAAAACTTATTTTATTAATATTTATAGATTATAGATTGAGTTAAAAAAATCATTTTAGGACTGTCAAATATTTTTCTTTACTTATTAACATAAAAAGTTTATTTTTGTTGAATTATTTTATACCAAGGTAATATGATGCAAAAACGACTTTTACATAAAAAGTTTATTTTTATTTATTTACTTATGCATTTTAATACTCAAAATAATTTTTGTATCAGCTAGATTCTTGCTTATACGTATTAGGTTATTTTCCTTTATAATTATTTAATGTTTTTAATAATTAAAATTAGTTTTTTATATATTATTTTTCTATCTTATAACTTCTAAAACATAGTGTATTCATAGGTTTTGAATATATAGTTATGAATAATTTGATTGTAAGAGAGTAAAACAAAAGGCACAAGTGTCTACCACAACAATTTAACTAATCAGACAACAACAAAATAGATAATGTTGGTTCAAATACTTTTAACTAACCGGCCCACAAAATAAACCCTTGAGCTTAAACACTTCTTTATCGTTTTCACACAACGGTATTTTAGGGATCTTCTTCTGGTGATGACGAACGAGAGGGTAGAAGCTTCTGGTTATAAGTGAAGTAGAGATAAAAAATAACGACGCATATATAAAAAGTATTATTTAATTGGAAAAATAAAAAAAAAATATTATTTTTAATGTAATTATATAGATGAGGATGAGTAATAAATTGTAAATGTTTTAACAAACACAACATAATAATCAAATATATATGTTTGATTTGCACTCACTGGTTCTAACTTTAATAAGGAAAAAAGGTTTTCATGGTGCTTAAATTCGAGGAAATAAAAGGCAATACATGGATGATGGAATGACCAACATGCCACTTAAGTCTTAAATTAAGTTGACTTGCTTTCCAAAAAGAAATAAATTAAGTTGACTGAATTAACATACCTACCACTTAAATTAAGTGGACTAATTAGCAATCAGTTTAGATGTAAATGACAAGTAAAGCATTCAAAGTCGTTAGCTTAATCTCCTTTCTTCTCCATCAAAGATAGAAAACATACTCCACCGGAACTTTCAGGTTCCACCACTGCAGCTGCCGCCCGATCACCGCCGCTAGTCACCGCTGGTGTTGAGACGTTGACCAGTGATCTATAATCCTTAATCTCATGATCTATGGTAAGATAGAAAACTTGAGCAACATAAAACTTTGACAATATTATTACAAAGTGGGATCGGAGGTTTTGGGAAAGTTTACTGTTACATTAATATTTAATACATACATTCCATTTCATCAATATGGCTGAATCCTCAACCTCCATACAACTGCCACAAGCATGCCGTAAATTTGAACTTAAAGAAATTCTGAAAGCAACAAAAAAGTTTCACAAATCAAAAGAAATTGGGATTGGAGGTTTTGGAAAAGTTTACATAGGCAAAGTATTCGACGGAGAACGTCGTGTTGATGCTGCTATCAAACGTTTGGATACGAGTTCAGATCAAGGGGCACCGGAGTTTTGGGCGGAAGTTGAGAGTCTTTCTAAGTTGCGTCACTATAATCTTGTCTTTGATTGGTTACTATAATCATGAAAGAAAGGGCTACTTAAATCTTGTGCATTTGATTGGCTCTCATAGTTATAAAAAAGAAATGATACTTGTGTACGAGTACATACCCAATAAAACTTTAAAGGATCATCTTCATAAGCTACATACCCCTCTTTCATGGGAAATGCGACTCCAAATATCCATAGGTGTATGTCGTGGGTTACATTACCTTCACACTTGTAATGGTACTCCTACTGGTGTGATACATCGTGATGTTAAGCCTTCTAATATATTACTAACCGAAAAATGGGCTGCGAAAATATCAGATTTTGGGTTGTCCAAAATAGGCCCAGCGACTAAATTAACTTCTTCCGTCATGACAGAGGTTAAAGGCACTTTAGGATATTTGGATCCCAAATATTTCTATACTAGAAAGCTCACAAGGAAGTCTGATGTGTATTCTTTGGGAGTAGTGTTGTTCGAAGTGTTATGTAGGAAGCTAGCAGTGGAGCAGCTACCTAACGGGGAAGCGAGGAGTTTGGTGACAAGGGTTAAAGATTCTTTCAAAGACGGGAATTTTGTGTTTTTAATTGATTCGGATATAAGGGACGAAATGTCCCAAGAGTGTTTAAAGGAGTTTGTTGATATTGCAAAGTCATGTTTGGAAGATAATCCAGATCAAAGACCTGCCATGGCTACGGTTGTGGCCCGTCTTGAGCATGTACTAACATTACAACAAAGATCCAGGAACCCTTTGCAATTTGTAGGCAGAGCGGTATCCGATGGAATGGTTAATGAGCTTTCTGTCGCATCCAGTGGAGAAAACTCCGATATCTCGTCACAATTTGTAGCCAGAGCAGTATTCGATGAAATGGTTAATGAGTTTCAAGTCCTCTCCAATGTAGGAAACTCCGGTATCTTGTCACAATTTGCAGGTAGAGCTGTATCCGACGAAATGATTAATAAGTTTCCTATCCACTCCAATGGAGAAAACTCCGGTATCACCATCTCCACTTGAATTGTATTGACATATTCTTCATATTTATGCATATTCTTTTATATCTATAGATGCATACACACATACATATATGATTATAACTACTAACTAAATGTATACATATATGATGATAACTACTAACTAAATGTGTTGGAATAATCTTTTTAGCTAATAATAAAACTAAAAACAATTCATAAAATTTTAAATCATTACCAGGTTGTTATATAGCTTTTTAAATCATAGTATTATTTTATTGAAACTGTGATTGAATACAAATGATATCTGATTGAATACAAATAATATATAAACATACAAGATTATACTATATCATGATGTGGTTTGGATCCGCACTGATGATGCAGCTTGTGGTCCCGATCTCTCTGTAAACAAATTAAGTTAATTCCATTCAATCTGTGTGCGGTTAGGTTGTTCATGACTAATATGATGAGTGAGTAATGTGTTTCTGCAACTTATATTATTGACTTGCAGGGCGTATAAATACTCCGATACTGCTTCATGGCACTCTTCGTGTAACGATCTATGAAGTCGGTAAACTTCATACTGATGGTGGTGGCAACATATCCTCTAAGGTATAACATATGTTCTTTTAGAGAGATCAACTTCCAATTTGGTTGTTTTGCTAGTGCACTGCTTTGTCCTGAATTGGTACTCTTTTTAGAGCTGATACTCTTTTTATAGCTTGCAAGTTTTTATACCAATGTTCTTTTACAGAGATCAATTTTCAACATACCAGAATATACCAACAAACTATTTATGTCAAATGGGCTAACAGGTCGATACCACAAACTTAAGATCCATTCATTTCAGGCTATCCTTAATTTAAACTTCAACCTTCTTCGCTTCTTATAATCTTGTTATTTGTCAACCATGTTAAGGGAGTCGTGTCAAAGATATCACGTTTCATTTGTGCTATTGAACTAAGTATAGTTAGTTGTGTTTATGTGTTTTCTCGTGTCATTCATGTTATTGAAATGGTTTTGTTCAATCATGATAAATGTGGCGCAATGTAACCTGTTAATAGACTTATTTGTATTAGTGCTTAAGTAAATGACGCTTTTATTTAAACATAATATACATTATTTTTACATGCAAAGTTTTCAGAATTTGTCATTTTTTCTTCCAGATTGTGGCTAACAAAGAGAAAACTGTTGGATTTGGAAAAGGAACTCACAAATTTTATGCAACAGTCAATCTTGAGAAAGCACAAGTCGGGCGGACGAGAATGATTAACGATGAGCTTGGAAACCTGTGGTGGAATGAGTCTTTCCATATTTATTGTGCTCACTCAACTTCTAATGTCATCTTCACAGTCAAAGATGATAACCCCGTCGGTGCAACCTTAATCGGGCGGGCCTATATCCCCGTTGAAGAACTCTTAGATGGCGAAGAAATGGACAGATGGGTCGAGATTTTAGACGAAGATAAGAATCCTATAAAAGCAGGTTCTACAATACATGTGAAACTACAATTTATTGATGTTACACTAGACCTTAATTGGGCTCGTGGAGTTGATAGTGCTAAGTATCCTGGAGTCCCATACACATTCTTTGATCAGAGACGTGGATGTCGGGTTTCTTTATATCAAGACACTCATGTCCCCGACAATTTCATTCCCAGGATACCCCTTGCTAACGGGGAATATTACGAGCCACATAGATGTTGGGAGGATATATTCGATGCAATAACTAACGCGAAACACTTCATTTATATCACAGGGTGGCCAGTTTACACTGGGATAACTTTGATCAGAGATTCAAGACGGCAAAAGCCAGGAGGTGATGCTACACTTGGTGAGCTTTTGAAACAAAAAGCAAGTGAAGGTGTTCAGGTTCTTATGCTTGTTTGGGATGATAGAACCTTTGTGGCCACACATGGAATGATGGCTACACATGATGTAGATATCGAAAACTATTTTAGAAATACTGATGTCCATTGCGTGTTATGCCCCCGCAACCCCGATGATGGCGGAAGTTTCATTCAAGACTTTCAAATCTGCAGCATGTTCACTCACCACCAGAAAATGGTGGTGGTGGATGCTGCAACGCCAAGTGGCGAATCAGCAAAGTGTCATGTGGTGAGCTTTGTTGGTGGGATTGATCTTTGTGATGGGAGTTATGATTCCCCATGTCATTCATCTGTTAGAACAATTGATACCGCCCAAGATGATGATTTTCACCGGCCAAACTTCACGGGTGCTTCCATAACCAAAGGCGAGCTAAGGGAACCATGGCACGATATACATAGCCGGCTCGAAGGAACTGCTGCTTGGGATGTTCTATCTAGTTTTGAACAGAGGTGGAGAAAACAAGGTGGAAAAGACATTCTTCTTAACTTTAGAAAATTCCTAAAACCGCACTATCTTGTCATGTCACCGGATGACACAAAGTCGTGGAACGTTCAAGTGTTCGGGTCGATTGATGATGGGGCCACGTTTGGGTTCCTAGGTAATCTCGAACATGCGGCTAAGGCTGGTCTAGTCAGTGGGAAAGATAACATAATTGATAGAAGATACAAGATGCTTATATTCATGCTATTAGGAGAGCTAAACGTTTTATTTATATCGAAAATCAATGTTTCATCGGAAGCTCATATGCATGGGAGTTTGATGATGTTATGGGCGAAGATATTGGTGCTTTGAATCTTATTCCAAAAGAACTTTCTTTAAAGATTGCTAATAAGATTAAGGCCCGCGAAAAGTTCACTACTTATGTTGTGCTCCCCATGTGGTCCGGAAAGAAACCCGAGACTGCAATAGTTCAAGCGATTTTGGATTGGCAAAGGAGGACTATGGAGATGATGTATAAAGATATAGTTCGAGCTCTTCAAGCCGAGGGGCTTAAGGAAAACCCAAGAGACTATCTCATGTTCTTTTGCCTTGGGAACCGTGAGGTTAAGTTGCGGAGAGAATATGAACCTTCTAAACGACCCGACCTAGATTCTGATTATTTGAAAGCACAAGAGGTTCAACGGTTTATGATCAATGTACACGCGAAAATGATGATTGGTAAGTGTATTGAATCTTATTGATGACGAGTAAAAAATAACTCAAGTTAGCTATAAGGGAAACATGGCAAATGGTTAAATGGTTCTAACGGGTCGTAATGTATTTAAATGCTTACATCTTATGGTGTTTTGTTATAAAACTAGACTATTACCTTTACAATATAGTTATTAAACCTATTAAATACACAAAATATTTTGGGTCAATCCAACCCCACCTTCCCTTTTAATCCCATACTTAAAAATTACTTATTTGACCCTAACCCATTTTAACCATAACGCATTTTGACATGTTATCTGATTTCTGCTTGTATACCTTTATTTATCTCTAGTCTGAAATATAATATATGTGACCCGTTTAGATATGCATTATGAAAATGATTATCTAATTATTATGATTTCAAGCCACAAGATGATAGGGACGATACCCTAGCAAAGTTAACAAATAGTAGGTTTTTAATCTTCACATAAACAAATATTAGTTGTTATTTGAAATATTCAGGGGTAGATCCAACAAACCTGTTTTTTTTACTATATTACCCTTTTCTTAACCTAATATCTCCTTATATAATCTTATTTTTTTATCATTATATGTATTGCTTTTTACTGATTGATCTAAATTTACTAAATACAGTTGATGATGAATACATAATAGTCGGATCTGCAAATCACCAACGATCCATGGATGGTGGAAGAGACTCAGAGTTAGCCATGGGGGCCTACCAACCAAAGCATCTAGCAACCCCCAATAAACCCACGATGGGCCAGGTTCACGGGTTTCGTATGGCTCTATGGTATGAACACTTAGGCATGCTAGATGACACTTTCCAGCACCCAGAAAGAACTGAATGTATCCGTAAAGTTAACCAGATTGCTGAAAAAAACTGGGATATTTATGCTAGTGGGAATCTTGAACAAGACATGCTCGGTCACCGGCTTCGTTACCCGATTGAGGTTACTAGTGAAGGTAATGTGATCGAACTGCCTGGAACCGAGTTTTTCCCTGATACGCAAGCTCGAGTTCTTGGTGCTAAATCTGATTACCTTCCCCCAATTTTTACATCATAAGAGGGTAAAATGGTTTAAAATTTGTATGTTTGTTTGTTTTAATTAAGTTGTGTTCATTGTGGGTATAATAGGGTATGTTCAATGTTATTCGTGGATTTTGGCAAGCTATCATGTGTGATAATTGGAGTTTTTAAGATTTTATTGACAACTTATTTATGTGTAATACAGACTTGTTTTTAACTCTTTGGTATTTTATTAAGTTATTTTCTTTACTGCTATAATTTATTTTTTTTGAGCTTGGTTTAAAAAGCGCGAGGCGAGGCGAAGCGTTTGGGTACCAAAATCCGAGGCGCCATGCCTCAAGTGCGAGGCGAGCGCTTCACGTATGTGAGGCGCTAAACTAAAAATAGTAATAAAAATATAAATAATATCTTTGTACAACTTAAAAAAACTATAAATACAACCTAAAGAAGCAAAAAATCAGTTGTTAAGCCCAATGTACAACAAACCAAGCTTGGTGTACAAGAACTATAACTTCATAAAGAAGAAAAGAAAACAAATAAACAAATAAGAAAAAGTTTAGGGTAAACTTCAACAAAAATTATAATTTTAAGGGTGAAGAATGTAATTTTCTAAAAATGAAATAAGAGGTGGTGCAAGATTGGTTTATGTCACTAAACACTTGGTCTTTCTCTCAAACTCACTTAAACTATACTCAGATGAGGAAGAGTCTCTAAGAGTTGATAATAATATATTAAGTAGTAATGAACACAGAGAGATAATTTTCAAGGTACTTGCATATATTACTCATCAACTCAAAGTGTTACAAAACTCTTACAAGCATATCTCATGAGTTACAGTGAGAAACTATATATAATACTACCTACAGTCGGATATACTTTGATACCAGCTGGAATCCTCTAACTAAAGCAAATACTACAAGGCTATAGTTTAAGGTATCTTAGATAATCTCTTATCTAAGATATGGTAGTCATGACATGTCCATGAGTTACCTTTTGTCACCAACTAAAATTGGCAACTGTGTTAACTAATAAAGATAAACAGTGGAATAAAGTATGGTCAACTACATGGCTTTTGAGAAAATGTCATGCAGTATCTCAGAGGTCTGCAGAGGAGTGTCAGAGACACCATACTTATGTCCACTGGTTCATAGTAGTGTCTTCCGAAGGGTAGTTGGCTTCGGAATAACAAGTTCTTCCGAAGCCACTTATACTTCGGAAGAGGCTACTTCTTCCGAGGCTTGAGGACTTCTTCTTTTCTTCATACTTCGGAAGTTATTGTCTCTTATTTCTTCTAAGTCTTAGAACTTCGGAAGAGAAGACTTTGTCTTTGGAAGTTAGTGACTTTCCTTTGGAATTTTGATCTTGCTCTTTATCTTCGGAAGAACTCCATATCCTTCGGAAGTCCTATGCATAGCTTTGGAAATATTTTATTAGATGCACCAAAATGATCTAAGTGATTTGGTTTTGGTTGCATTAGCCTTCTTCTTGATCCAACAAACCCCCTAGGCTGATGCTACCAAAACCTCACTTGTTTCCGCTTCTCAAAACTTTCAACACCAGGGAAAGTAGATATTTATCTGTTTCTTTGTTTTTCCCAGATGTGGTGCTGAGAAGTTTGTACAAATCATTAGTTGACAGGAGATCTAGTTTGTCACTCTGAATGATGTGCACCCTCTTCTGGGACTCTCTGAAAAGAGTTAGTTGATGGGAGCTGTAACTATACTCCCATCTAACTATGGGTTCAAATTTTGGATCTTCCACCATCTGTAGAAAGGATGTGCCTTTGGTGGTTGATCTTTCCTTGTATTCCTTCTCTCTCAGTCTCAACTCCTCTTCAATCTTTGCTCGTGTGGTTAACTCAGCAAGATGAAGGCTGCTAAGATGACTTCTAATATGAGCAGCAGTTTCGGAGTTGAAGGGATTGGAGAATGGTTTCTATGTTAACTCAGCAATGTCAAATCTACTAGAGTGTAATAGAGATGAGGCATTCAGCCTGTTGCTTACACCATTCTCTCTTTCCACAACAAAGTTGTGAGAGGCATCAACGAACCTCCACTGGATGATTTTCTTTCTTGGCACAAGGGGCTGACTAGGAATCTTGTCCCCTTTCTTTGTATCCAGTAGAGTCACCGGCTTTCTTCTTAGTTTCTTCTCTTCATCATTTAAGGAGTCAGAGTTTATTCCAAGAAGTCTAGCAGCATGGTCCAGTGTTCTTCTGGGCAGATCAAGAAATTGATCTCTTGTGAGGGAACATAGAGATCCATTAACATAAGTCAGTTTGACAGAATCTCCTTCACAAGAGATGTCATTCAAGGTTGTGCAATGTGTGAGCATTATCTTGATTTCTTTGAATTTTTCCAAGGAGAGATATTTGGAAGGCTGAGGGGATAGTTGGGAAGGTTGTGGTGCAGTGGTTCTGGAGAGTGTTTTGGGTTGGAGGATGGGTAGTTTGGGTGGTTGAGGTGAGGAAGTAGGTAAGGATAATGGTGTGGGTTCGGGTGTGAAGGGTTCAATTTTGATAGGGAATGGAGAGGAAATTGGTTCAGGTTGGGGTTGGGTGGTGGTAGGCTTGAAGATCATCCCATGTACCCTTCTATACATCTCTTTCTTTTTGCCTATACGAATGTTAGCCTTGATTTCACTGACAATTCGTTGGAGTGTCCTTTCAGACATAGGTCCCACCTGCCTGCCAGAGAAGCCGTGAGCCCAGAGATAGTCTTTCATCCAGGCTTTCTCACCTATCTTCTTGGTTTTCATCTAGGCTTTCTCCAGTGACCCTTGCTTCTTCTTCTTTCTTCTTCTTTTCCCTCAACTTCTCTGTTGCAGCTTTCTTTCTCTCTTTCTCCAGTTGATCCTGCTCTTTGTTGAAGAGCCATAGGATCGTATCATCATTGTGTGGAGATAACTCTTGAAGAGAGAAACCTCTGGAGGTTAGGAAAGCTATCTTTTCCCTCCGGAGTTGCATGTCAGCTTCCATCTTTTCTCTTTCTCTTTCTTCCTCTAAGGCCAATCGTGAAGCTTCCTTTTGTTGTTCATCCTGCAGCCTGGTTGCCTTTTCCAACTCTACCAACTCCTCTAATGGTAGTAGGAGTATGTCTTCATTGGCAGCTCCAAGCTTGATGATCCTATCAATGATTTCTACCCTCTTCTTGTTGTTGACTGCATCCTGGTTGGCTGCAACTATTTTGGAACTGGCAGCTAACAACTTCCCAGTTGGAAGTCTACCTTTTCATTTAAGCTTCACAATCCTCTCCTCCTCCTAAAGCTCTTCCGCAGTCATATTCTTCTTTCTTTTATCATCTTTTGAAGTACTTGACTTTGGTGGTTCTTGGAAGGAAGGTTCGGATTGTAAGGGAGGTAGTGTATGTGTTTGAGCTAGAGGTTGATTGAGAAAGTCCTCACTATTCACCTCAAATGCCAGCTCTAGAATTGCATCCATGATGATTAGATCCTCGGACAAGGAGAACAGTCCTTCCGCAGCTTCCTTCTCAGCTTCGGAAGATTCAGTTTGTTCTTCCGAGACTTTGATCTCAGCTTCGGAAGTTTGAGGGAGTGCAGTATCTGTCCCAACTGTTTCGGTTGTTGGGCCATCAGTCCTCATTTCCCCTTTGAATTTAATCTTAGGTTCCATTTGGACCGTAGGTTGACCAACTTCTTCCACAGTGGTAGAAGGTGCACGATCCTCTGAAGCTCTTCAGCTCCAAAGTACATCATAGCCGCATAAGGACTAGGCTGATCTAGAGAGGATCTCAATAAGAACTTGGAGAAGAGCCTATAGAGATCTCTGAGCATCCTTGGATCTATCTACCGTATAACTTGGGATGGCTCAGGAAAGGTAGTTGCAATGGGAGCCGAGTATCTTGAAGTTGAAGTTTGGCTCAGTGGTTCCTCAGATGTTTGTCTCCGAACACTCTCCCTCTTTTTGGTAGCATCATCTTGAGAGCTAGATAAGCTAGAGGAAGAGGTCAAGGAGACCTGAATGGGTACATGCCTGATAGATCTCTCAATCTGTTTCTCAGCTAATTGAGCCTTGAGATTGTCAATCTCAAGTTGCTGAGTGGCGGACCTATCCTCTAAAGTCCTAACCTTGGATTCAAGATTTGAGACTTTAGAAAGTAGGTCTTTAATGAGGAGTTGGATTCTTCCCTCATCTTCTTTTGAAGAATCATAGGGAGATGAACAAGGGTTTGTTTGGGGCGTCTTTGATAAATGATGGTGATGGTATGAGAATGTAGATTTAGCAGTGTGAGGGCAGTTGCTGGTGTGGGTTCATCACCTGTGGGGTTAACAAGGATGTCACCAGGAGCTATTTGCTCAGTCATACCTGGAAGCAGAGCAGTGTATCTTCCAGTGAAGTTGGTGGATACTTTCTTTAAAGTCTTGAAGATAGTAGGCCTCATATGAGGAACAGTCAGAGCAGCTGCACAGACAAAATGATTCTGGTTCAGTTCACAGTTGATTATGTGCTGGAGAAATCTGGGATACATGAAGAATGTGTCCCGCTGGAGATTTCCCATGAGATTGGTCAGCACAAATCGTGAGTAGTTGAATCTGAGGCTTCTCACTATTCCATGAACTAGGCACCCTAGTTCATATGGAATTTGATCCCATCCCCCAGATTTGTTGGACAGGCAATGAAGAACGACATGCAGCAGGAACTTC
>BJCM01153169.1:0-11715 GCA_018326385.1 Flaveria bidentis | reverse complement strand
AAACTTCAGACCTCAATAACCGAAGAGGTACATCCGTAGGTCTGAAGTGGATCCTATATCTGGAAAGCCAAAAGTCATGCTGAAGTGGAGTCCCCCACGCGTAATGTCCAAGATTCCCTTACGAGAAATGCCTCAGGACTTCACTCCACACATCAAATGGTGGTATTATGATTGGAGAACAGGCGAAGCGGTCATAGTTCTAAATAGAGAAGGAAAAATGGAAACTATCCGGGTATTCGACCCAATGTGGCTTACAAACTTGTCTGCAGAAGATGTCTACACATTGTACAAGTGGTCATTATTCTATGACATGCAAGATATTGTACAAGCCCTCCAGTTCCAGAATGTTATATGACTTTGCTTTGCATTTGAAATACATGCAGGAGTTACTAGAGAGGAGAAGTACATGAGGTTTGAGGAGCTTATGAAGAATGTCAAACGTTAAAGGAAACTAGGTCCAAGGGGGAGTTTGTTGATACATATGTACCTAGTTTATGAGCTTAATGTAAATGTCATGTCTTACACATATGTAATTAATGAGTTGAATGAAATATAATATGTGGTTGATGCTTATAATGTTTAATGTTTTATTTTTTATTGTGTGACAAAGTATATTGAACTAACTATATAGGTTTGAGGTTGTTGTGCATAGTTCTTAGTCAATAATGATTGAGAAATCTGTTCAAACTTAGTCATATGAGTCTTCATGCGAATGGGCCATACGCATGAATACTTCATGCTAATGGACCAGTCTCGCGACTAAACCAGGAGATTGGATCAGTCGCACGATTGAGACATAAGATTGACTCAGTCGCACGACTGAACCTTCAGTCGTGCGTATGGATCAATCTCATGATTCAGTGGCACGACTGAACCATGATAATGGTTCAGTCGTACGATTGGAAAACCCTAACCTATAAATACCACTTAATTTATGGAAAACAAGAGAATTCGAAACACTTGAATACTTTTGACACAAACTCGTAACCTAGCCGTCTAGAACGTCCAGAAAGCCCATTCCAAGTTCATAGTTCGCATATGATCTTGCTCTAATCGATCTTAACATTTCTTTAATCGTTAGATTGATAGGGATTGCGTTCTCACCGATTGGATCGCCAATAAAATAGGATTCCGCACTATTTGATCTGGTTTCACGCATTATCAGTTAGTACTCCGTACGTACACGGTCCTAATACTAATTCCTCTATTTGTATTTTTCACCAGCCAAAATCAGTGCCATTGAACTTTTTAATCATAGTCTTCCCGTCTTCAGCCATAATAGCAAACCAGAGATAAAAAAATAAACGAAACTAGCATGTTGAATAGTTGATAACCAGTCAACAAAGGATAGACAAACCATATATGGTACTTCCAACCAAAACCCTAGGCGGGCACAAAACCTTAGACACTTGTGGCGGCGGTGGTGGTGACAACCCTAGACGAATACGGTGGTGGAGACTACCCTAGGCATCGGCTGAAACCCTAGGTGGCGATGGCGGTAGAAACCCTAGATGGTGGCGGTGGCAGCAGAAAATAAACAAGAGCCTGATGCTCTAATATTAGTTGTTAGGAGTCAAGCGGCACAGCGAAACCAACACACGAAACACGCATAAACGATTATTAAGCAGAAAACATAATATAAACGACACAAGAATTTAACGTGGTTTAGTCGGTGTGACTTACGTCCACAGACTGCAACTAGGGTTTTCTTTATTTGTTCAGTATACATGACATGGGTATATATAGAAACTAATTAGAGTTAACAAACTTAAGGAACAAAAAAACTACATTTGAGCCCAAGCCCAAAGCATTTACAAACCCAAGAATATTGCCAATAAAGTAGTAGCATGAGAATTTTAAATGATGTAGCCAAAATTTTTTAAAATTAAGGTACTAAGAATCCACCACCATCTTAAAAAAAATATTTAACAAAAAAACATGTAAATCAAAATACATTCAAACCAATCATAGCTCCTTTTTCATGAACTAAAGTTGAAAATAGTTAGCAATTTTTTGTTTAAAATTTACGAAACCCAAATCAACTATGAGGCTAAAACATAACGTAGGAAAATCACAGTCCACCTACATAGCCACCAAAAACTTCATCATTTCAAGATAAAACACATAATTAGAGGTAACACAAAATCTTTCCATTTGGATTCATATAGTGTACACCTTGAACAACCCTAAAGAAACCTTATATTAATAATAAGTCATGAGTAAAACCACAAAAAAGTTCACTAATAGTGACACTGATGAATCACACACTTAAACACAAATTATATACATAGCTTTGTATTTCATTAAAGGGTCAAATGAGAGTGTTTACAAGGTATTTATAGGTGTAGTTTAGCGGGTTATACATGGGTTACACAGGGTTATTTAACTGCAAAGTTATTTACCACAACAACACTATAACTATTACAAAAGTAAATATAATTATACAGTTTGTCACAGTAATATTAGGATAACGTATAATTAATCTAATAAATTTAGTTTAATTTCAACACTCCCACATAAACTAACTTATGTTAAAGAATGTCTTTAATTTTTTTTCTTCTAGATCAACTATATAATTTTCTTCTACACTAATGTCTTTTTCTTTAATCATATTATGTGGTTTGTATACCATTGGACCTGTTCACGTTCTCACTTCTTTAGAACCCGACCTCTTTGATCTTGTTGGTTTGATCAAATTTGTCTAGTAGTTGAAAGATAAAGCCGCCTCACTAATGATAGTCGATATAGTCTTCTGATATCCTACTTCTCTAATTTTGACATTGAAAACTGATTCTTCACCTTTGATCTTGAACAATTATGTTTAACTGCTAATGATCTTTGCTCCACTGACCAAAATTTTTAAAAACGTTGTTCTCCTTTTTCAGTCAACTTTCACAACAAACAATTATGTTGACTTTAAAATCAACATTGAATTCATAGTAATTTGATTTGAAGATTCGAATAGGAAATAAATCAGTAATTCAACTAAGAGCATTCATAGTGGATTCCTTATCTTTATTTATATAATTTTATTAAAAATTACTAAATTTTCTCTTTAATTTTCAATTAAATAATATTTTTTATACTCTTATCATTACTTTTTTTTATTTCACCTCCACTCACAACCATTTTAAAGAATATTAAAAAAATTGTAGGGATTAAACAGTGATTATTCAAAAATACCAATCAACAATAACATTTTCTCTCTCCTTAACTCATAACCACTCAAAACCATTTCATATAATATACCAAACACACTCATATAGTTTTACGAAATTCACTATGAATACTCTAATACCCTTAAATATGCCAATTGAGTATAATCAGCAATCCAATATTTAATTAATTTAACCAAACCAATTGATCCTTCTTTTTCATATTTTTTTAATTTAAAATTTTTTTTCCTGATGACTTAGCTAACCATATACTTTATATGGCCGGATTATGCAATGTGATTCTGGTTTTGTTCTCCCTTGATTATTACCCTTGTGATCGTATCCGTTAATCGGATAGTCAAAGTTTAGTTAATGTTTAGATGATTTATTCCCATGCTTTACATATTAATTTAAGTTACTTTTGGAATGTTCTTGTGTTTGTAGGTCAAATATGAAGATTATGAAGATTAAGGAAGAATCAAGGTGTAAATCAAAAGTCGAGAGTTGAAGAAATTCAAATAAAGACGTTGCGGGACCTTAGTAATGGAGATTATGAACCCTTTCAATAGAGGAGTTACCATATGCCATTTCTATCACAACCCAAATTTTTCGGGTGGTTGGAAAGCCAATTACAATGGTGATGATTCAATAGACAAAGATGCATTTAGAATGATAATGGCATGTTACAAAGATGCATTTAGAATGATAATGGCATGTTGATCATCGGAGACCCAAGTGGCATAATTAGGGTTATCAATAACCATTTTATCATCTATAGTAATGGTTGGAGACTGTGCAACATAAGTGTCGTTAACATGAGAAATGAGTTTTTGGTGAGTGAGGATCAGGGCCATATGATATACCCACATAATATAATTCGTGGAGCAAAGTTTAAAGTTAGTCAAGTGAGTGAGGGAGTGAGGAAGGGCATTAGAAGAGGTGGAGGAGGATGTCGAGAGATAAGGAGAAAAGGAAGAAGAAAAGAGAAAAAATGAAAGATAAAAAGGGATGGGAGGGAAGGTAGAAGGATCTTTGGCTCTATACAATATGAAGAACTTGATACCACTCAATATCTCCACTAAATGTGTGTGTGTATATATATAAAATAAACTAAGATATAGTTACAAGAAAGATCAGAAGACCAATAATAAATATACATGCAATAACTATACATGCATTTACAAAGATGAAGATGATAAGTTAATACTTGTCAACAAAAGCTCTTAAGAAGTTGAAAGTGAAAAATAATGAGTGATGCAGTCAATGGCGGCACCAACTCCACTAGTGTTAGAAATATTGTAAGAAGCACCATTGATCACTAAAATCCAATTATGTTAATGTCAGGGCACCACCGATGCCATGACATGTGTTTTAACGGATTATTTCCTAATCTTGCTGGGTTTAGAAAGCGTTCATAAGTGTTCCAACATTAAAAGGCATTCCCAACAACAATCAAATACGAAAGTGACTATTTTCTGGCAGTCCAAAGGCTTGCTAACATCAAAATCATTCGGACTCACATGCTTAATTCGACTTATGTTGAAGAATCGATGATGAGGTAAGGCTAATGCGAATGTGATTCACTTTAGGGGATGCATTTGTGCAAGTATTCGTCTTTCTTAGTTGTAAACTATTTTTTGGATTGAATTATGAACCCTTTAATCTTTTTTGATGATCAACTTGTGATTTAATCATCTAAGTGATTTGACTTTGGTTGAAACCTAATTTTACTCTTTACATATGACTTTGGTTTCTTTAAATCATTGTGTAATTGGTTTTAAAAGTTAGGTTTACATTCTTGAATAAATAATTATGTAAGTAAAGTCCATTAAACTTTGATCTAGTCATCACTTGGATCTTATTATGTATAAAGACATCATTAATGACTACTTGCTAGGTTAATCAAAGATCATATTGATTTGCTAAACCGAAATCCCAAAGTGGGTTACTTTTTTTTTCCAATATTGTTTAAAAAATAATATCTCCTTTTGGTACTTTTATGATTAATTAAGTCAATCATAAATCAAGTTGCTTTTTAACGTTTACTTTTTATAGTTTCTTTGTTGCTAACATTTTTCACTGATTTCATGTGGACTTGACACCCTATGATTTTCTATTAAAGGTGATTTTGCACTCTCTTACTTAAATTTTTGACTGACCACATGTCATTAATCATTTGCCCTTCCAATTGCTTCTATTAATTGTTCATTCTAATCGCTTCAAATCGTGAAACTGATTTAAATTAACGAGCGATTCAATAATGTTTTGTAGTTTTGGATTTAATTGATTGTTGTCTTTTTTATTGTTCTTATGATCACAGGCTCTTGAGGATGATAATAGTGCTTCCCTTGATTGATTATTCTTGTTTGGATCGTGTAAACCAATTGATTAGTGATTACATATTCTTCCCCTTCAATGGATAATCAGTTCTAATGGATCTTGAACACCGACCTGATACCAATTGTTGGGATCGATTGAATTACATAGTTAAACACAAATTATATATATAGATTTGCAAAGAATTCATTTAGTGCATAGGATTTTATAAAAAGTGAAATGAGGGTGTTTACAAGATATTTATAGATGTAGTCCAACAGGTTATCCATGGGTTATATACACCAGGTTACTTAAATGTCAAGTTAATTACCATAACTATTTTGTAACTAACTTACCCATATTAAACATAATTATACAGTTTGTCACATTAGGATAACGTATCACCAATAAAATAAGTTTAGTTTAACTTCAAAACATCACTTAAACTAAATTTTATTGATGGTCTTAAATATATTTACTTCTGGACCAACCATCCTTTTCTTCTTCATTGTTGTGTTTTTCTTGAATTATGTTATTCTCACTTCTTCTGAACCTTGACCTCTTTCTTGGTCACGGCCTAAGATTTCTAGAATACAACTCCAACAACAATACTCTTATAGTCGCATTATAAATTGATAATCTTCTACTTCCAATTTAGAACACAAAGCTACTGAATCATGCTCATTTTTTTCTAAACTGCTACTTGGAATTCTTTTGCTAAAGAAACAAGACTTGTTTCTTTGATCTCCAGGTTCTAATTAAAATGTCTCGTTCTTAAAAGTCAAACATATCTCGCTGATGAAAGGCAATCTCATCTTCTACCAATGACAATCAATCTCGCTTCTCCAGTTGACAATGAAACATGCTTCTCCATTGTTGATCTTGATGAATCCTGTTTTAGTTATAATGATATTTAATCCGCTAGGCAGTTTTTTAAACCGTTGTTCTCCTTTTTCCGGTCAACTTACACAACAAACATTTACCACAAACATTTATGTTGATTTTAAAAACAAATTGACTTTGTCATAATCAGATTCGAAGATTCGCATGAGAAATATATTAGTATTTCAGTTGATGCCCTTGAATTTGCCAATTGAATGTAATCTAATCTAATAATCCAATATTTAACTAATTTAACCAAACATGTTCATAATCGATGCTTCCTTTTGTCTTGTTCTTTATTTAATCTAAAATATTTTCTCTTTCTGATAACTGAGTTGACCATATACTTTCTGCGATCGGATTGTGTAACCTGATTCTAACTAGTTGTGTTCGAACCCTTCTTTGTTATTACTCTTCTGATCTTCTTCACCCCTTTCAAAAGTAAACATAATTATACACTTTGTCACACTAGTTTTAGAATAACATATAATTAATCTAATTAATTTATTTAACTTCAACAAACACATCACAAATTGTGAATGCATAATCATGAAGAAATAAAAGGATTCAAAGAAATTTGAAGAGAAATAGCGTTAGGATGGCATGCAAGTTACGCTATTCCATCGGCCCCTTAATTCTAGCTGTTTGAGGCGATTTGATGCTAGAAAATCATTGTTTGTAGAGAACAAAAATTCGATGGAGCCAGTGGCCTACAGGACGACTTAGTTGAGTCTATTAATTCCTTTGATTGATCAGGGCCGAGCCAAACATAATATTATTTATTTAAGTTTAAATATAAGTGTCATATAACAAGTTATATTGTAGATTTGTTGCCGGAAAATGAACGATCATAATTAAAGGTTAGTAGCTTAACAACATGTCAAAACATTGTTTTATGTCATGTTATGCACCAGTTATTTATAAACTTAAAATTCATCAGTGTATTATACTTTAAACGATAAAATCACCTAATAATTAAAATAATAAAATAATAACTTTGTAAATACGATCGGTTGATTCATTTTCTAATATCATAATCAGTTTCAAACTATGCACTCCCTCGTAGCTCTAAAGTTTCAATTAGTTTGACTTTACTTAGAAATAAATAATTAAATTATTTCAAGATTTCGGTAGATTCCCACGTGTTAACACATTAACTTTTAAAAAGTCGTCATTTAAATACACTAAAATTACTGATACAAAAAAACGGGTTTATAGTGTACGTAATTTTTTAAAATAAAATTAATACACATACAAGTTATATAATTCTTACAAAACAATAAGATTTAATTGACACAAAAAACATAAACTAATTGTTATTTGTTTCTCGTTATTTACGATTCCATACCATTTCAATCATAACAATATGAGTTAAAGTCTTAGATCATTTAAAGAATCAGCCGTTCAAAAAAGTTAATAAATAAATATACAATCATTTGTTTTTGTCATAGATATGCACACCCAACGGTCTCTTAAGTAATTGGTTATCTTTCCCATTTTGTGGAGTATTCAAGATCGACCAAATTCACACACTTCACTCCATTGTTAGTAAGTTATCATCTTCTTTCATTTGGTTTTTTTGCTTGCAGAAATGCTGAATGATTAACATGAATCTTGCCTTTCATCAACAAAGATTTTTCCAGATTCCATGTGGGTTTTGGAAAACTTAATTTTTATGATCTTTAATCATTGAAAAATCCAATGAAATGTACTTAAGTGTCGCCTCTATTAATAACATTTCTTGTGGTGCTTGTGTTTTACTTTTTTGATGCAGTATGGCAGCCATGAGTATTGCTGCTCCTAACGAAACTCCGGAGAAAGTAGAGGTATGTGCTCAAATCGTCTCTAACGTTAACAAATTTTAAAGTACGGTAAATATTGTGAGAACCCTCGACATACAGTTATTTCATGTTTTATAATAATATTTTGAATTTTCAGGGGAAGACGCTTGCGGTTATAATATGTTGGATTCTTGGATTTGGATCTTTGTTGTCATGGAATAGTATGTTAACCATTGGTGACTACTACTATGCATTATTTCCTGTAAGTTTGTTAGTTTATTTTGCATTTTTGGCATTTGTACGTATAGCAAATCCGCAGCTAAATTAATCATAAGTCAGTTTGTTTATGGTTAACTAGGAGCTTATAACTGATGTTTTACTTTTAGATTTTATAATCAACGGGTCGTGATGACAAACCGTTTATGATTTTGTGTTATGGAAGAAGACGGTTTAGTTAACCATATATTCAGACACATAAATTACATTGATAAAGTCACAAAACTCGGTTGTAGAAAAGTCATAACTAAACCATCAGATTTCGTTTGTACCTCTTTAGGTTTAGTCTTTTTTAGTTATGATTCAATTATTTAGTTTTGATGTTGTCATGCAGGATTACCATCCATCAAGGGTACTCACCCTTGTCTATCAGCCATTTTCTTTAGGAACAATGGTTATGCTTGCATACAACGAAGCAAAAGTTGATACAAGGAAGCGTAACATTGCAGGATACGTAATATTCTTTCTATGCACTCTAGCCCTCATCATGGTAAGTCTAAGTTTTGACCCTTTTGGCATTTGCATGATGAATTTACAAGTAAACTTTTGATAAGTCAAATCAAATTGTAAGAAAACTAAAAGTGATAACCTAGATTCACTCGATTTTACAAGGAAAGTATAATAAAACTCATAAAAATAAAAAATAAAAAAACATATGAGTTATTACAACGCTAAAGGATGGAATTCAGGTTCCACCCTTTGATAATTTCTAGCAATTACTTATGGGTCCCACAACTCCAAACATAACACCGGTTATGCTCTTTTAAGCAGTTAACATTTCTAGTTGCTTTTTGTCGGATCTATACTCTGTTTAATATTAACTTTGATAGTATTAACAATAATTACAACTACCAAGAAAACAATAAATCAATAGATCCATCCATCCGTTGCATGGGTCTACGGTCTTTAGTGCTTTTCTGATCTTGATCTCTTTGAGGTGATTTGTTGCTCCCTCTCACCAAAACATTGTATTTTGAGTCTAGTACTTATCTTTTAATCTATTCGAATTAACTTAAAATCCAATACTTTAAGTATGAGCTTGTTATCTCTTAAAAATATTGTTCTAAACAACAAACATGTGCACAGATAGATTTAGCCTCATCAGGAAAAGGTGGAATTAGCAATTACATTGCCATATGTGTTTTTGTGGCTGGTTTGGGTATTGCAGATGGTCATGTTCAAGGTGGAATGGCTGGAGATTTGGCCTTCATGAAACCAGAATTCACCCAAGTGAGTTCTTCTAGCACAATAGAATTTGAATAATATTCATGTATTAGTAGAGTAATTCTCATAATTATTCTAAGTTCCATCTTCTTATCTTGCAGTCTTTTTTTGCTGGCTTAGCAGCATCAGGTGCTCTAACCTCTGGATTAAGGCTAATTACAAAAGGTGCTTTCGAAAATTTTTCCAACGGTTTACGGAAAGGGACGAGTAAGTGTTTATTTTTAAAATGATATTTAGTATTTTTATTGTCATAAATTCAATCTTTAATCATCAGTCTATTCTTTTTTTATTTTGTAGTGTTATTCCTTGCAATATCTATATTCTTCGAGTTTTTATGCATTTTCCTCTATGCCTATGTGTTTGCTAAATTACCGATTGTGAAATATTATCGCACTAAAGCATCACGTGAAGGGTCAAAAACCGTTGCATCTGATCTTGCTGCAGCAGGCATCCAAACTGAACCGAACAAAAACGTATTCTTTTCTAGTATCTTTCTTGGAGATTATGTAAATTTAACGTTTAAAAATTGTCACAATGTGTTTAAGAAACGATTTATTGTTCTTGTTGTACTTTTACAGGCTGATATCGAGGATAAGCTTCCTATGCGATTGAGCAATAAAGAATTGTTGTTAATGAACATTGATTATGTGATGGATTTGTTCTTGATATATGCCCTTACTCTATCCATTTTTCCTGGATTCTTGTATGAAAATACAGGAAAACATCATTTGGGCTCATGGTAATTTCTCATAAGCCAATCTAGAGTATTTTCTTGATTAAAATCCCCGGTACCATTAAGAGATCAATTTCTATCTAGTTACTTACAAAAGGGTTGATCCACATTGTGTTAAATCTAAAATGAATATAATTTATCAATTTTGTTCAAATAAAATAAAATAACAAGTAAATATCAAAGTTATAATATTATTATAATTTTAAAAACAAACAAATTGAATTTTTAAAATTCAAACTATCACCTATTAACTCATAATAATTCATATTTAAAGTTTGCTAATGACACTTTTGACTTTTACTTTCGTTGTCACTGGCAATCATAATAGCATAATCATCTAATTCCTTTTCACTCTCTTTCATCAAAATGATGATCATGAATGAAATGGGAAAAACTACTAGGGTGACCCTTAACGATAGAAATGAAAAGTCAGAATGTCATTAGTCAAACTCCTTGTATGAATTATTTTCGACTAATAAGTCATAATTTTGATTACTAATATCCAATTTACCCCCTCTCCTTTTGGTATTTATTGATTTATTCAAATTCAAATTACCTTTAGCTAGCATCGTGGCTTGCTTTAACCAAAATATGTCAACTCGTTATGCAAATAACCCTATCCTCTCCTTGAATAACCCTACCCTCTCCTTGAATAACCCTACCCTCTCCTTGTTTTATCTATTGGTTATATGCTCGACCTTTAGTTCTATATCTAATGATAGGTATTATCACAGGTACCCTCTTGTGCTAATTGCAATGTTTAATATTTGGGATCTCATAGGAAGATATCTTCCTCTAATAAAGTCTATTAAGATTGAATCACGAAAGGGGTTAATGATTGCTATCTTATCCCGTTTCTTGTTCGTTCCTGCCTTTTATTTCACCGCAAAATATTGCGATGAAGGTTGGATGATCACTCTCGTATCTTTGCTTGGACTGACAAAAGGTTATTTTACTGTATGTGTTATGACAGTAGCTCCTAAAAGTTGTACGGTGAGTTCACAATACAAGAAAGCCATCATTTTTCTGTTTCAAAAGAATTTAATATAGTTTATTGAGTCCAAATTGTGTTTTGGTGTAATTTTTTCAGGGTCCGGAGGCAAACGCTTTAGGAAACATTTTGATGGTGTTTATTTCGGGAGGTATTTTGGTAGGTGTCATGATCGATTGGTTGTGGATGTTTGGTTATGGAAGCTTTTGAGTAACAAATTATAATTGGAAACATAAATTTCTTTTAATGAATGTAGTTAGTTTTTTTAGTGTTTTGTTAATCAAAAGACAATCATAACAATATATATATATATATATATATATATATATATATATATATATATATATATATATATAT
>BJCM01153168.1:0-22488 GCA_018326385.1 Flaveria bidentis | reverse complement strand
TTTGACACTTTTAACCCTTCAACTTGGGTTAAATTTGCATTTCCTACTTTTATTATTCTTTTATTGTCTCTTTAAATATCCGGGTGTTACACGACGTCTTAGATCTATGGGCCTAACAAGCCTATTTGCTGCTAAAGGCGATGTATTGCCGGCTCCTGATGACGTATGACTTGTTCATCATGGGAACCAAGTACACTTAGCCAATCATATAAACTTGTAATTAAGTCGAGGTTTGATTGTAGCTATATGTGTTTTATAAACTTGCATAATTCATAACCATTGATATGAATTTCTACTTGTAAATTTTTTATATATATGTATGTTTACCCCATAGAAACTCATCAATTTTCAATGTTGACACTTTATTTTCAACATGTTTCAGGTTTGTTACTTGAGGATCTCTTCGTGCTCATATAGGACTTGGACTTAGTTTAATTGAAAATCTTATGTTATTATTTATATCTTGTTTGTATTGTAATGATTTAATTATCTTGTAATGTTCAATAAAAATAATATTTAATATTATTTCAACTTATTAGTTCCATGTGCTATGAACAATCGTTTCACATTCGTCCGCCTTGATGATTCCGCCGTTGGTCGGGGTGTGACATGCCTCGCCTCCTTTGAGTGCCTAGGTGCGCACCTATGGCCCTTTTGACAACATAGACACCTACGCCACATTCTGCTCGCAAAGGTATGACAGTTTTCTCTATTTGATTAATTAAGTTGAATATGTGAGTAAGTGTCATTAATTTGGGATTGTTTTCTTGATACTAGATTTGGTTCATTAATATTTGTTGACATTTTTGTTTATATCGTTTCATGTTACATTAGGGTTATGGTCTTTTCCTCCAATTTGCCTGATTGTTTCTTGAATTTCCTTGTTTGTTTCTTGAATTTCCTTGATTGTTTCTTGAATTTCCTTGATTAACTGAATCTAACGCAGATAGGATTTAATCTATAGTTATTCCATACTATTGTGATACTCTAGATCTTCTATATGATTTATTTAAAGCCTTTGGGGTGGTTAAATATTTTTGTTTTGAGAGCATCTTAGGGTCCGTCTTTCATTTGCGGTATACAGCTACCCTACCACTTATCTCTTCCATGGCATCCATGTCACACCCCAACCTTAACGGCGTAAACGTTGAGATGTGAGTGTTAATATTGTTCAAAACCACATAACACTGCCATTAAATGTAAATATAATTAATCATAAGTTTTAATGAAACATTACAACCAAAAGTCTCAAGCAAACAACCAAAGCATAACATAAGTTCAACAACTCAAATTTAAAATAAGTCTTTTATTTCTAGGTCCAATCCTAGATGTGTCCACTTCAAAATCTACCATTAAGCTTGGGCATTTCTTGAAACATGTTAAAAATAAAGTCAACAATTAAATGTTGGTGAGTTTCCATGGGTTATACATACATATATCATTATATAAGAAGCAATTCATGTCATAATTAAGAAATAATGCAAGAATATAGATAACATAATGATACAATCAAACCTTGACGAAGATGACTACAATAAGATATAACGATTAGTTAAGTGTACTTGGTTCTCATGATGAACAAGAATACGTCATCAGGAGCCGGCAATAACCTCGGGTTTAGCACCAAGTAGGCTTGTCAAGCCCATAGATCTATGACGCCACTAGGCTAGAAATAGTTAATGATTGTTTTTACAAGATGTCTATCATATAAGGATCATAATATTTCAAATAACCATGACAAATTTAAATACAATTTGCTAGTGTATTACAAGTCTCAAGATGGTTTACAATTGTATGTTTATAGGGTTAACATGTTTCACCCCATAAAAAGTGTGAAATAAAGTAAAAGAGACATGAAAACTCACTTGATATATAAGATGGATCTTAAGAGAATAACAAGAAAATAAGATTGCTCCAACTATTACTCTTACAGAATACCTAAACATGTAAGTTCCATGATTAAGTTAAGGATATGATTAACGACTAAATGTGAACTAGGTTTCAATTGGAATTTGGGGGTTTGATAAATAAATTAAATAAAACAATAGAATCACTTATATTTTGATTCAATGAAAATGAAATAACCAATTTAAGTAATTAATATAAAAAACAATAATGAAATTAAGTCATTTATAATAATTGATTATTAAGGTTTAAATATAAAGTTGAAAGGAAATAAATAAATTTGATAACTATTTATGATATAACATGGTTAAACAAATAATTTAATAATCTATTAGATAACGTCTTGTCCAATAATAATTTATTATTTAAACATGTTGTTAAATAACTTATTTAACTTCAAGTCCATTTTATAAGATTATAAGAAATAACTTTCAAATAATCTTTGTTGAAATGTTTTTATTAGAAGATATATAAGTATTTAATTTGAAAGTTTATAGAAAATAATTTGGTAACTTTTAAGATGATTTTAGTTAACAAAAATAATTTTTATAATAATTATAATTTTTCTGAAATTTTAATAAGTAAAAAACATTTAAAAAATCATTGAGGGTGCTCGGGGTTGAACCCCGGGACCTCAAGGGTATGGGTACATGCTCTTAACCAGTAGGCTGGGGCGTCTATGCCTGTTAAGAGTTGATTTTTAATTCTTAAAAGAAACAACTACCAGAAACCCCAATTCCACATAAACCCCAGGACAAATTTGATCCAAATTGATCATGATTTTCGATTATGATTATTGTAATAATCATAGGGCTTTTGTTTGTAATTATCATACGAGCATGATGATATGTGTGTTTATCTGAATTGCAAAGTCGAATCGATGATGATCAAGACGAAGAACAGTCGCAACCAGGTTGTGTAGGGTTCATGATGCAAACGATTGTTAATAATCAAATTTGTTGTACAGGAAACTTCCAATGGTCTATATGATCGAAAGCCCTCTATCAATTTCAAATAATGAACAATACGGTTGCAGACGCGATGAACGTGCACATTGTTTGGGATATTCGAGTATGATTTAGATAGAATTATGCTTGTTAAAGGTTTAGGATTAGTTAAAAGATCGTTTAGGTTCCAATTAATTTGATTATTGTTGATTTTTAATGGTCAAATGGTTTGGTGATTAAAGGTAACCGGTTATTCGAGTTGAATAAGTTCATAATTGTCATTTAAACTCAATTAAAGTACTTAAATGAGTTCAATCATGTTCACGAGACGGTTAGAATAGTTTGGATTCGAAATTTGAAAGGTTTAAAGGGTTTTTGAGGCTCGCCGGAGTCGGCGGAAGGTTGCCGGAACTCCTGGCCGGAAATACGGGGCGAGAAAGAGGGGGGAGTTTAGTTTAAAAAATTTACACCTTTAGTTCTTGCGGTTTAAATGTTAACATTTTATGTTAAAAACTCCATATTTCAAGTTTTCAAAATATCAAAATACCCCCTTTAACTTATTAAAACTCTCAATTTTTAAACATTTTTAATTTATTGATTTATTTAACTTTTATAAATTATTTGTATTATTATTATTCATGTAAAAACTCATAACTAATAATTAAAGTTTATAAATGTAATTATTAGTACCATTATTATTATTATTATTATTATTATTATTATTAAAATAAGTTAAACTATTAGTTTTTTAAATTATTGAATTAATTTAGAATAAAAGAGAACAAGCATAAACAAGCCCACATAGTTTCATTATTGACAAAAAGTACCCTTACAAAAGCATAACGAAGATAACATTTCGAAAACCCGAAAGGTTACAATCCAAAACCATGATTCAGATTATGGTTGCAACTTAATTTCCTATCAAATTAATAGTCAACAACCACTTTGTATGAATCCACCCTAATCGTTTTAGTTGATGCTTTCATTACTATAATTCAGCAGCCTCCTAAGAAAATTTACCAATGATAGATATCACCACACTTAACCCTAATTTTCTTCCTTGGTATCGCCACAACTAGAATATAACACCATAATAGTTGTTATTAAAGGTATGTTAAACATCACTTTTTATACCTATTATTATTTCATAAACTAACAGACTTTAATAAAGCATCAAAGAGCATGCTCGAGCCTCCTTTAAACCTTTTTCAACCATGATCAACTATACCACTCGCCAACAAGGCCGATCAAAGGGACGATATGATGGTTCATCCCCCAAGCCAAAGCGATTCTTTAACCCAATTAACAAAGAAACCGGAACAATCAAAATCAATAGTTTACCTTTTCTTTTAGTGGGAATCATCAAAATAAAAATAATACCTATACCCATACACATGACTCATGACTGCTAGAAGTTATCTTGTTTTTTACGTGACAACAATATCACTATTTCCTCCTCCCACGCCAGTGTACGATGATGTAACTACTACATTAGGTATGTCTCCCATCTTCCCAACTTGGCTATTCCATTGTGGCTCTTTAAATCACATCATCTCGAAGCGACCAAGTTTGCGAAATGTCTAAAACTATGGTGGATGTGATGAGATAGTACTCGGTAATTGTAAAGGTTTAAAAATATCTCACATTGGTTTTAAACACATTAACACCAATCAAAACTTTAGCTTTACCTAACGTGTTATATATGTGTTCCTAATACACATTGAAACCTTATATCCATTAACATATTTTAAACTAATCAGTTTTGTGTTGAATTCTATCCATCTCATTTGGAATCTACATCATGGGGGTGCATCTCATTAAAGAGGAGAACAATGATGATGTTACCATGCCAACCTTCCATCCACATGCAACACAATGTTACCACCAAAACATCTTCATTTATATGGAATCATAAACTAGGCCACCCATCTTTCAAAGTATCTAAGGGGCTGTTTAGCAGGCTCTTAATTAGCCTCTTAATGGTTCAGATGTCTAAATGGTTCAGTACTTAATTATTCAGACTGTTTGTTTCACGAGCAAATGTCGGAATGGTTTCTACATTTACCTCTGAATGGTTAAGCATTATACTGATGCTGAATGGTTAAGACCTTTTATCTGAATTGGTCAGATATTTGCCTTTGAATAGTTAAATGATATAATAGCTCTTAATGGTTCAGACCTCTTAATGGTTCAACACTTAATGGTTTAGACCTCTTATTGGTTTAACACTTAATCATTCAGAAGTTACCAAACAACTTTTAAGTGTTTTACTTCAAGTCTAGGTCCTCACCTTAAATCCATTTCTAATGCTAATATACATTGTTGTAGCTTTAATAAAAGTCAAAAGTTACCTTTTAGTCCAAAGTCATTTGTTGTTACGGACAAGGACGAAGCTTTATTAGGGATCGGGGGCCCCGACCTTTTTTTTTCTTTCTCAAAAGCGCATATTTGTATGTATTTTGTTTGAAAATTTTTTATGTAATGAGTTTGCCCTTGATTTGAGTCTTAAGACTTTCGGCCCTCCTTATTTGGGTCTCGAAACTTTTGCCCCTACATATGTGTTCAAGTTCTGCCATTGGTTACAAAGCCATTATATTTAATATATTCTGATGTGTGGGTTCATGTTTGTGTCTGTTCTACGTTATGTTGACTACTTTACCTATTATGTCATATTTGTGGACTATTTTTAAAAATATGTTTGGCTCTATCCTATGAAAATTTGGCTAGAATATCTCCTTAATTCAAATTACATGTTGAAAAGTTCTTTCAGACTCCTCTTGTGTCTTTGTATTGACAATGAGAAATACCAAGGCTTTATACCATTTCTACGAAGTCATGGTATTTCTCACCTCATCACTTCGCCTCACACTCCTAAATAGAAAGGTGTAGTTGTATGTCAACATCGACATACCATTGAAACGGGGCTTGCTCTTTTTCATCATGCCAAACTCGTACTTATCTTTTGGTCTCATGCCTACTAAATATGAGTTTATCTTATCAACTAAATCCCCACAACTATACTCAACAATCAAAGTCCTCCAATGTATTATTCGTCAATCACCAAATTACATCAAACTTAAGCCTTTCTTTTGCTTTTTTATTCATATTAAGGCCTTACACCACTTCCAAACTCTAACCAAGATCTAACTCCATGTATTTTTTTGTTACCCCACATACAAATTTGCTTACAAATGCTTTGACCCCACTGCTCATCGCTTGTATCACTCCCGACATGTTTAATTCATTTAAACTCATTTTCCATCACATGTTAACTACTAGCATTCCTTACTATAACTCACGACTTCTTAACACCCACATTTTCTACTCATGCGCCTGTTTCATCACCTCACCCCATCCACACCCATATCTTCATCCACCCATGCATACCTTGTTGATCCTTCAACTAATTTCTCACCACAGCCCCAATCAACTCCATCCCCACATCCAAGTCACAAACCAACAAGCCCAATTTATTATCTTACTCCCATTTGAAACAACCCACCTCACATACTCAAACGCCAACGCCTTCCTCAACATTATCCTATCCATAATCACCCATCCTCTGGTTACATCACAAATACCTACTTACCCAATTTTTACTCCTTCCCTTGCCACTGTCTCCCAAACTTCACCATCTACCGTCGACTCTCAAACAACTCACCCAACTTCTTGCCAAACTCATACGTTCTAATTTTTATAACATATCCAAAAACTCAGTAATTAAACTATTTTTAGCCATTCCATATTAAGATGGATGGTAGATGCTCTTGACTTTTTTGAAGAAGATTAGAGTTCAAAACCTAGCATGTGGTAGAATAGAATTGGTGTATTTTAATAGTACAAGTAGATAACTGGTGAGCTGCCAATTTAAAAAAATCACTCTTTAATAGTTGATTATAACTTATATAATTTTCACATTACCAATATGTGCATATGAAATTATTCTATAATAGCAATAAATTATAGCATCTGGGTATCTTTTTGTTAGGATTTTTAAATCTTTATATTCTGTTTGCTAAAGTATTATAAGTATTACCACTAACGACTTAATTTTAGTGTTTAGTTCATACAACTTCATGTATGCTAATTAAGGTATTTTTTTTCAAATATTGGTGTATAGAATTTATTGTTCGTGTCCCTAGTATTTTATTAAAGTGAAAAAATGATATAACATGTTGAAGTTTTCCAATAAAATATCACACGTTTTACTAAAAAAATTATAAAATATTTAAATTTCTATTGAACTTTTTTTATTATATCTTTATTCAATAAAAAAACATAACCACTTCAACAAACTTAAATGAAGAAAAGTGATCTATTGCAACTAAGTGTTTAGAGACGAAATGGTTTCGTCTTTATAGATTTATCTATTGCGACTATATACAGTCGCAAAATATGTTTCAGATTCTTTGTTTTTTTAGAAACCTATAAGACTAAATTTAGTCACTATAAGTGTTGGCAAAGTGAAGGAATTATTGACGCTTGTTAAAAAACTATAGCGACGATGTTTTGTCTCCGCACGTTAAAACTAATTTCTTTTCTCTTTTAATATAGTAAATCTTCAGATAAATAAAAATAAAAAAAATAAAACAATTTTAGTAAAAACTAATCAGGACGATTTTTAGTCTCGATAACTAAATAATTGTTTTCCCTTAAAAACATATCACAACTTTTTCTCCTTGTTTTCACCTCAAATAAAGAACCCTCACCCCCTTCACCAACGAAATCTCCGGTGACATCACCGTCCGACAGCTCCCCCGTCACCCCCCACCGTCCGACAACTCCCCGTCACCCCCTTCATTGCCCTCTGCGACATCAGCTTCACCCCCGTCCGACAGCTCCCCTGACGTTTCCCCCTCCGGTGGCATCCCCTCCGACAGCAGCCCCTCCGACAATAGCCCCGTCACCCCTCCCCTTCGATCCTGTGGTTTCTGGCAGACCATGCTCCTGTGGTTCCTCATATTGGCAGATTCTTGAGGTTTTTATTCTATCCTCTACCTAAAGAACATAATCTTTTTTAGCTTCTTCTATAGTTCTTTTTTGAGAACCTTATGTTGGAAGACTCACGAAATTATGCTAGAATACAAACAAAACCATATCATATAGGTTTTGAAGAGATGGGTTTTGAGGCTAGTGACAATGAACTAGCTTAGTGTAATGTAAGTGTTTGTTGTATTTAGAAACAATGTAATTACAGTTAAAGTTCGCATAAGTTAAGTTATGAAATCTATTCATGCTTGAATTTAGAAACAATCTATTCATAAGTTAAAGTTCGCTTAATATATACAAGCTAGAAGTAGATGGAGATATTTGCTACATATAGACTTTTGTAATAGGGAAATATTTTAAAAATCTCTAGGTCATATACTTAAAGAATGATATATAACAACATGTAGTTTTATGTAATTCCAAATCTATCAATGCACTCCAGATATTCAATCTTCTTATGTATATATATCCATGTGTTCCTACTTTAGCGATATGTATATGTGCATGTTTGTGTATACATTCGTTCATATCATTTATTATTTATTATATGTATATGTGCATGCGTGTGTATAATTTACAAATAAAATATGTTTTAGATCTTGCGAGATTGAATTATTAGTCTAAATTTTAGTAATGCAACAACTATGACAATTGATAAAAGTTGGATTACGTTACAAAATCAAAGATGTCTAGAGTTCTTAAATGGTCTTCGTAGCTTTATGGAGATTGCCAAAATTCATGTGAATAGTGAAGGCAAAGCATATTGTCCGTGTAAAAGTTGTGCCAATTCGAATTGGTTACTTTAAGAATTGCCTACTATTTATACCCACATACATGATTGTGGATTTCTAAAATCATATACTGCATGGGTCTATCATGGTGAGAAATATTCTAATGCTTCTGAGATAGAAGCCCTTTGGGATCCAGAGACATGTACTCCAGTAACAAATAATGAGATGTTTGATGTGTTTGATGATGTTATGTGTTGGATCAAGAAGAAGGCTGTTGTAACCAAAACCAAATCACTTATAATATTTTGGTGCAACTAATAAAGGACTTCCGAAGCTAAGTGTGGAACTTCCGAAGGATGTGGAGTTCTTCCGAAAATTAAGTGCAAGATCAACTTCCGAAGGAAAAGCTCCAACTTCCGAATACAAAGTCTTCCCTTCCGAAGTTCAAGACTTAGAAGGAATCAAGGACAATAACTTCCGAAGCAGAAGTCCTCAAGCTTCGGAAGAAGTAGCCTCTTCCGAAGTATAAGTGGCTTCAGAAGAACTTGTTCTTCCGAAACCAACTAACCTTTGGAACGCACTATTATGAACCATTGGACATAAATATGGTCTCTCTGACACTCCGTTGCAGACCTTTGATATACTGCATGGTGTTTTCTCAAAAGCCATGTAGTTGACCAAACTTTATTCCACTGTTCACTTTTATCAGTTAGTACAGTTGCCAACTTTAGTTGATGACAAAAGGTAAGTCATGGACAATTCATGACTACCATATCTTAGATAATACTTTATCTAAGATACCTTAACTTTAGCATTGCAGTATATGCTTTAGTATGATGACTAAAGCACCCATTATCACCCCTGAAAACTTCAGGTCATGGAGCAGACGCATGTAAGGCTTCATCAGGTATCAAGACAACAAGATATGGCAATCTATTGTCAATGGCCCGTATAAACCTAAGGTGGCAGCACCAGGTGGGAACGGTGCCATGATAGAGAAAGTCGTTGAAGACTACTCTGATGAGGGCCGGAAGAAGCTGGACATTGACAACAATGCAATGACTATTCTCATGACTGCAATACCCAACTTCATCGTGGTGGGGTTTGAGCATTGCAAGTCAGCCAAAGAACTGTTTGATGCACTTGCTCAGATTTACTCCGGCTCCAATGACTCCAAGAAGGACTCATTAAAGCAGCAGTTCGAGAACTTCACCTACATTGCTGGAGAGACCCTCAATCAACAATACTTCAGGTACATGGATCTCATTTCTTCCCTTCAGTCTATGGGAATTACTCTTGAACTTAGAGACCTCACAAGAAAGTTCATGAGTGCACTCCCTAATAAGTAGACGTTCTACTGTGTCTCTATCAAGAGGACAGAAAATCTGAACACCCTCACCATGACTGAACTCTATGGCATCCTTGATGGATACCGTTGGAGATGGAAAACAACAGGGGCCATCAGACAAGCAGACCCTTGAGTCTTCATGCTAGCAATGCTTTAGTGGTTGCTGAAGGCTCAGTTTCCATCCAATCTCAACAGTACCTGACATACACCTAGGAGCCATCCTGCTCTTCTGGACCATACATTACATATTCTGAGACTCCGAGGTCTTAACAGGCTCAGTATAGTTTCTTTCAGGACAGCTGTGCCTTTGTCTCAGGAAGTGGGCACTCTAGTGACTATCAGTATTGCTTTGATGATCTAGAGTGCTTCAGCCCAAATGATGTGGAATATGTGGACATAGTCCAACTAATAGCTCTCTTAACCTACAGAGCAAAGAAGTTCTTCAAGAGAACTGGAAGACAATTTCCCTAGAACCCAACCAACAGCAAATTTAGGTTTGACAAAACTAATGCCAAATGTTACAACTATAACCAACTTGGTCATTTTGCAAGGGAATGCAAGGCTCCCAAGTCAAATCCGGGAACCTCATAGGCCTCCACACATCCCTCTACACTAAAGTCCACTGGAAAGTCAGCAGAGACAGCTGTAATGGCTCAAGAAGTTGATTGGAGCTTTATGGTATAGGATGTGACTCCTGCTTAAGCACTCATGGCTGGAATAGATGACAATAAGGTATATGAACATCTCTGTACTCCTATATGTATTGCTAAGGTTAAATTGTATCAGGACTACAATATGGAGATTAAATCTGATATTGAGTCTCTAAATGTTTTAAAATTTGATTTTAAAAGGGTTGAATCTGAATATCAAAGAAAAATTGAGGAGTTGGAGAAAACTATGTCCTTATTAAAACATGAACACATAAACTATAAGACTCAAATAAAGGATTTAATATCCAAATTGTCTGAGACTCAAGCTTAGCTTGTCACAGCTGAGGCTCAAGCCAGGAAGTATGCTACTTCTAAGCAAAACTTTCAAGCCATTCTTGCATCATCCTCTCACTCAAAACTTTCTTATCAAAACAAAGGCGGGTTGGGAATCAATGAAATTGCTCCACCACACTCTTATGAGTCCATAAGAAAACCAAGCCATGTAGTTGACCATACTTTATTCCACTATTCACCTTTATCAGTTAGTACAATTGCTAACTTTAGTTGGTGACAAAAGGTAAGTCATGGACATGTCATGACTATCATATTTTAGATAATTCTATATTTTAGATAATTCTTTATCTAATATACCTTAACTTTAGCATTGTAGTATATGCTTTAATCATAGGTTTCCAGCTGGTATCAAAGTATATCCGGCTGTAGGTAGTTGTATATATAGTTTCTCATTGTAACTCATGTAATATGATTGAAAAAGTCTTGTAATACTTTGAGTTGAGAAGTAATATATACAAGTGCCTTGAAAATTATTTCTTTGTGTTCTTTGCTACTTATTATATTATTATCAACTCTTAGAAGAGATTCTGTTTCATCTGATCCGAGTGTAGTATAAGTGAGTTTGAGAGAAATCCAAGTGTTTAGTGACAAAACCCGATCCTGCATTATGGCACAACAAAATACAAATGAAGAAAATACAGATGGAGATAATGATAAAGAAAACATGTTAGATTCAAAATTTGATGCTTTGTTTAAATAGCTCAATACGGAGTTATATCCTGGTTGTGCATGGATGTCTTTTCTAAACTTCTTAGCAAAATTGATGCATATTAAAGTTATTAACAAATGGACGGATAGTTATTTTAACCAACTTTTAGATTTTCTAAAAGTTGCATTACCTAAAGAAAATCAGATTCCAGCCTCGCACTGTGAAGCTAAAAAGAAACAGAGAAAGAGTGGGTTAGGATATGAATCTATTCATGCTTGTATTAATGATTGTGCGTTGTTTTCGAAAGAGAATGCCTTGATGCAATCTAAATGTTTATTGTTACAGATTAAAGAAACCGTAAGGGCGCATCCTGTTGAAGGTTGAAGATATATGCATTGCAAGAAAGACAAGTGGTATAACGACAATGCAACTAAAGAATGGATAAATAAATAACTTTATTAAACTTTTTGTAGGTTTTTGTCGTTTTGACATGTTTAAACTTCTAGTTGGATGGTTTAAGTATATTAGAGTGGGCTTGGGTCATTTTGACATGTTTAAACTAAAAATTTGATTTATTAATTTTATTAAAGTGGGTTTGGGTTGTTTTGATCCGTTTAAACTAAAAATTTGATGTATTAAGTTTATTAAAGTGGGTTTGGGTCGTTTTGACCCGTTTAAACTAAAAATATGATGTATTAAGTTTATTAAAGTGGGTTTGGGCTGTTTTGACCGGTTTAAACTTTTACTTGGATGGTTTAAGTATATTAAAGTGGGTTTGGGTCGTTTTGACCCGTTTAAACTTTTAGTTGGATGGTTTAAGTATATTAAAGTGGGTTTGGTCGTTTTGACCCGTCTAAACTTCTAGTTGGATGGTTTAAGTATATCAAAGTAGGTTTGGGTCATTTTGACGTGTTTAAACTTTTAGTTGGATGGTTAAGTATATTTAAGTGGGTTTGGATCGTTTTGACCCGTCTAAACTTCTAGTTGGATGGTTTAAGTATATTAAAGTGGGTTTGAATCGTATTGACCCGTTTTAAACTTTTAGTTGGATGTATTAAGTTTATTAAAGTAGGTTTGGGTGTTTTAACCCGTTTATAGTAAAAGTTATATTTATTAAGTTTGTTGCATTTGGGTTTGGCTGATGAAAAGTTAAGAATGTTATCGTTTAGTAAAGCATTTAACATGTCTATATTTTATTGTTTAATGAAGGAAAAAATTAGTGAACAATATAATAAATCAGTGTCAAGCTTGGGTGGAGATGAGACATCGGTCGATGATTTCTTATGTCTTAGAGAAGCTTTAGGTTCTTGATGTTCACACACACGAGGCGTTGGTCGAATAGTAAGAACTGTAACTCCGGACATGTTCCCTAATGTAAATAGGGATGAAGAGAATCAACAAGCGAGAGAACGTTTTGAAAGACGAGGATGACATTGCTGATGGTCGTGCGGACGCGGAGGTTTCTTTCGGAATGTTTGGCGTCCTGCAGCGCATGTCCCTTAGGAGGTTCGCTGTCGTTAACGGCCTCTACACTAAGGAGACCTGAGAGACGATCTACATCACGACTTTGATTTGGGGGGCCGATGACGCAAATCAGGTCTAGTGGTATGCAATCGGGGATGGACCGTACGGTGGCGATTCGAGGGTCTTTCACATACGAGATCCTCTCTATCATTATATTCACCGATTGATCGCCACGTCGATCGCTAGACGTGGAGCGGGGACCGACAGGGTCAACACTGTCGACCTCTTTCTTCGATGTCTACTCACACACCGACACTACCACCTCGCGCATGCTCTTGCGGATTACTTTGCTAGCTACTATCATAGACAGGTGCGAGGGGCGTTAGTAGGCAGCAGTATCGTGGCGCAGATCGCTCGGGGTCTAGGATACGAGCACAGGCCACCGCCATCGGGATGAGGATCGTCTGACGGTTTGGGAACAACATGTGACATCTTGTGCATAGATTCTATGACCTTGTTGCATGGGTGCCCGAGACGTTGGTGGACCCACCCGGGTTGGTAGGGGCCGAGGTCTAGGTTTAGCAGGTTCACCAGCCAGTTGGCGACGGGGAGGATAAGCCTGTTCATCCGTTGGATGACCAGGACCCGCCACAACATCCTCAACGCGTCTACCATTCCGTGTGGTTGCCTGCTTATGTAGTTAATATGATTCAGGACACGCATGCCAGGGTTACCCGCATGGACGACCGGCTCACGCATATCGAGGATATGATGGAGTGGGTGATACAACACATGGTTGCTGACTATGCAGCCTCTGGTACGCCTTGTTGTCACAGCCACCCAGACGATTAGGGCATGACGATGCTAGCATCTCTGGCGCGGGTGGGTCAGGTCAAGTCAGGTCGAAGATGATGACGTGGCAGGTTAGATAGATATATTTTGTTTGTATTTCTTTTCTTTTTGTGTGTACAAACTCATAATATTTATATATGCAGTTTTAGTTATAATGCTTTTGTTGTATTTATGATGGTTGTTTCTTTGGTTGTATTTTAATATATGGTTGTGTTTGTTTGGTTGTTTGTAATGATAATTATATACAATATTTGTAATTTTGATAATGTATAAACCAACTTGTTATGTAATTGCATATAATGTTTATGATAATTTCTATATCAGTTTTTAGTTCTAAATTTGTAACGTCACAAATACACAAACTCGTAATATGATAAAATAAAAAACACAACCAATGTTAATTGTTTGTATGCTTAATACTTTTTTGTTAAAATAAAATTTTTTCACATAAACAAATATGTCACGATTTGCATGATTAAAAAATAAACACTAACTAGTATGATTAAAAAAATTAAATATTAAACCCAATATGTCACGGTTTGCACAAATTAGCACATAACCGAATGCAAAACTAGCAATTAACAGATAGGAAATCAATAATTAAGTAGTTGATGTAAAAATAACACATATAATAACAAAACAATATAATAAATATACACATAATTGAGCAAAAAAAATAAACACAAATTAGTATGATTAAAAAATATATATATTAAACCCAATATGTCACGGTATGCCCAAACCGTGACATATACACCACCACCAAAACCCTAATCCAACTCTAAAAAAACGGGCATCCAATATACTCATACCCCTAATAATAACCCAATCCTGATGTGTAAAATATTCTCTCAAGCTTAAACGTCACAATTTGGCCCATACATGATGGTTAGCCAATACACCTGACCTAACGGTCCCTGTTAGACCAAACTGTGACGTTTAGGTTGGGTTTTCTTCAAAAATCCTACAGTGCGCCTAAAAAATCCCTTTGTATATTATGGGATACACCAAATGACAGAGGCATAAATCTCTTGGGCAGGTGGTGATTTGATCCTAAAAAGTGTGTACTTAGGAGATCTGGGTAGAGTATTAAAGGTTAGAACAGTTTAAAAAAAGATTAACATTTTTTCTAGTCATTATATTAGAGAACACGGAGCGGTGGTTTGGGTGTTGCTTTCATGGGTTGGCTGGGTGGGAATAGCACTCGTTGTCTATGCGAAATAGATTTAAAACCCTAAACAAAAGAACTTTCACTAGTATTCATCGGCTCTTCTTTTTCCAGAGATGGATTTACTCGTAAACCCAACTAGTATAATCACTAGTTTTGTTGCAACCTTTGTGTCTAAACTTGAGCTTCTGGCAAGCTAATCGAGTAATCGGATGAGCTTACCATAAATCGGAGTAGTGCCACATGACTACTATCCAAAATGTAACAAAATGAAGACCTTTAGTGACGAGCTCGCCTATGGCCCTTTTAATTGTTAATGCTTACATCAATTTGGTGCGATCTTTGACCACACTATATATAATAAAAGTAATTTTTTGGCTTATCAGAAAAAAATAAATTAGTTAATTATGAATAACTATCTCAAATAATGAATATAACTAGAAATTGAAACCCGCACGTTGCCACAGGTCTCTTTTGGGTTTGACGTTTTTACAAGATTGTGATTCACAAATTGCTACAAGTAAAATAAGACTATATTAAATTACGAAGAGTACGGGTCTAAGACAAAATTGTTTAAAAACACAACAAATAAAAAGTAGTTTAAATGATTTTTTAGGATTATTAAGAAATTAAGTTATATATTTTGTACTTATATTTTTATAAACATTCCTCAAATATTTGTTGATAGTTGATGATAACAAAAGCATCCAAATTTATATAATGTTAATTTTGTATTCTCTGTCTTTCTTCTTTTTTTAAATAAGTAAAATTTGTAGTTTATTTATTTTAAATAAGTGCATAATAGAAATATATTTAATGGATAGAGTGTTTTTTTGTGTGAAAAAAAGAGGTGGAATAGATCAATTTCAAAACTTTTGTGGTTAAAATTAAAAGCACTAAATCTTGAGTGCACCAACCGACCAAAATTTATAATAAGTACTATAATTATAATATAATTAAAGAACATAAAAGAAAGATATATAAATAGAAGCAATGACTAAAGAAAGGGAAAAAAACCCACTAAACATCTTTTAAGAAGCATCCTACTCCTTGAAAAGTAGCCACCTCAATAGTAATCAACAGCTAGGGTACAACTCTAATGGAGAGCAATTTGATAATTCAAACATGCTACTGCTCAGCAACAACACGCAATGTGTTATGTGTTCTTGCTCAATCTCAATCAAGTGAATAACAGGCTATAAAATTGATGTGTTATGATGTTCAAAGTGCAAATCTCAATCTGGTGCATCACAAATAATCATTTTGTGAAAATCAGAACAAGGAATCATGAAAGTCTTAACTTACATAACACAACACAAATCTTTACTATACAAGTCCTCACCTCTTAAAACAAAACATAATCTTAAGGAAACATGCAGTTAAAAAAAATGAGTCTTAACTTTTAAAGTCAATCTATGACCTTGCGAGTTCAAAATTACTAAGGATTTCCCAATTAACTAAACATCATGGTCTTACCTACTTGTAGCATAAGTTTTGTACTTTCTAAATCAGTCGATTTGGCCCCAATCGTACATAACAACACACACATATAGTACTCAAGAACACCAACACGCATATCACGAGAAGATTACAATTATTGGTTCTTATTGATGCCAACAAATAGTTGATTTAGTTTAATGCACCGTGAAGTAAAATTTGGGGGAATAAGATACATACATCGTTAAGTTATTGGCTTTTACACTTATCACGGAAAATTGCTTTGAATACTCTAGGGTTATCCTCCAATATGAAGCCTGTATCAAACACAATAATTTATCATAGTACTCATGTAATCTTGCGTGATCCGGTAAACATGCAATAGAAGACGAAGCAAGAACTTGAAACACGAAAGTTAATTAAATCCAAAGAAAAGCTTGTATGAACCTGTTGCCACATCCAAATCCGGGTCAGGTACCGTCATCGGGTATGGTTGGGTCTAGCCTTCGTGATTCATTCCCCAAGTTAGAACCTTGTTGTAACTACAAAGAAGATCTATGTTAGAGTACCCAAGAGGTTTAGCCT
The DNA here is from genome assembly GCA_018326385.1 of Flaveria bidentis. NCBI lineage: Eukaryota > Viridiplantae > Streptophyta > Magnoliopsida > Asterales > Asteraceae > Flaveria > Flaveria bidentis. The sequence goes on along the minus strand of BJCM01153168.1, from coordinate 5,409 downwards.
CGAGGGCACTCTGGCTCTCAAGTCAATATCAAGCAAATATGGTCAAGCATAATAAAAATATATACATGAGAAATGAATAGATAAATATAAGAGATTAAAGATTAGAGATAGCCTTGTCGACGTAGGATAGCCTTGTCGACACTACATGGAGGGAGTCTAGCAGAGATGGGTGAAGAGCAAAAAGAAGAAGCTAGTGCTTTGGAGGGAGAAGAGATGATATGCCAAGTGTGGATGATTTCATAAACAAATGGGATGATCTTGGATGAGAAGTTTGCCTCTTATTTATGGAAGGGGAATCCTCAAATCCAAGTGGGCTTGATTAGTGTGGCCAAGCCCAATGAATCATTCTGATTGTGTCACATCTCGACGAAAGCGTGAAATGTTTGGTGTGACTTTTTTAGCTCAGAACGTATTGATTACAAAACAAACATAACAAATAATTATAATAAGTGACATAACATAGCATAATCATAGATAAGTAAGAGTTTGGGTTACATCACAACTCAGTTCACTAAAATCTAACATTACCCTATTACAACATGTGCTAATTAACTGATACATCTTCAGTAGTAGTAAAAGTGCGCATCCACATTCAAACTTAGATCATACATGTTCATATTTAATTTAACACAAAATCTTCCATCACCTCATTCCATCCATTGTAAACACCATAAGAGAACGTAATACTGTTAGTGATTATGAAAACTTGAAAAAGTATACTCAAAATAATCAACATAATATTGGTGAGAACATAGGTTTGATTTCTTAAACAAAATATATATTAATGCAACATAAATAAAACTACAACCAAACCTACTTATATGCTAGATGATTTATAACTTTCACATATATAAATCACAGAAATCGGATAATATAGCATCACAACACTCATTCTGTTGGTGTAGAAAATATTTTTTTTTAATTAGCGCAACCTATAAAACCGAGCAAAACCGAGCGAAACCGAGCGAAACCGAGCGCTCGGTTTAAAACCGAACCAAGTTCGAGCATAAAGTTGCGCTCGAATTTGTAAATCCGAACCGAACCGAGCCACTCGGTTTAAAACCGAACCGAGTTCGAGTCGAGCTGCGTTTGGTTCGGTTCGGTTCGTGAACAGCCCTAAAGCTTGATATGTTCATGGAGTTATTTGGCTGATTCAAGACTAACATTCTGAAGAGATTAGTAATTTGTCAAATGATTGTCTGACAAATTATTTCCACTATAATGATATACTGGTTGCATATACTTTAATAAGTATATGTTTGAAATCCAACTAAATGGTTGCTCGAAAATGAGCCTTTTACTCCACCAACCTAGGTTCAAACCTTGTAAACCCACCCCCTCCACCCCCATGCGTTATTTTATTCTTTTCATTTGAAGTTATTTTCCTTATTTTGTATTTTTTCTAGTTCTTCTAGTTTTTTAATTTTTTAAATTTTTTAAATTTTTTTCCTTTATTTGTTTAGTTTTTTATTGATCCGTAATGACTTAGTTCTAGTTTTCTATTCTAAATGCCTTTTGTTTTTTAGGAAATTAGGGGGGTTTGAATAGTTTTCTTTAAAAATTTATCTGTTTGAAACGTATATATGGGAGAGCACTTATTGTAAGCTAACAATAAATAAACAAGTATGTAAAGAATTAAAACAAGGAGATACACAACCTTGTTATAGAAGTTCAAGTGGATGTTAACAAATTTACTTTACGTCCTACCCTCGTTTTTCAATCAAGAGTATGCTCCACTAGAATGTCTCTTCGTCGGAAGAGATCACCGTTACACCACGTCTCCTTTATAAAGGAAGTGATTATCTTGATGACTTGATCTCACTCTTCAATGAAAGTAATCACCTTCTATCTATCACTTTATAATCAGACAATTGTGATCTCACTTAGAAATATAGTGATCACCTTTTACTAGGTCGGGCGATCGTTGCCCAAAACCTTCAAATTGGGTTGTTTTGGTTTTAAATATCAGTGTTTGGGTCCTTTTGAGTAGAGTATAACATATAAAAGGTTTAGATGGGTCAAGCTAGAATTCAAGAAGAAAAACGATGGGTCAGAATGGGTCATTAAAATAAAAGAGATGAGTCAGGATGAATTTAGTGGATGATTGAGCTACTACTGTTGTAAAGATTGCCTACATAACTATAGTTATTACTTGTTACTATGCAATGATGTGTGTTTTTCTTGATGACATGTAAATAAATGACGTGTCCTCCCGAGTGAAGTGTTCAATTGTGATATTTGAGTTTTTAGTGACAATGAATGATTTGGATATGTCAATTCAATGTTGTAGAATTACCGTGACAAATTGAGAGTCGCGAAACACTATCAGACTGAAACTATTTGGGTTCATATCATATTTTTCAATTGGATAAAACTCAAATCAAGAACAAGAATGATGGATGCGTGAGAATTCGTGAACAGAGAAAAACAAAAGTGAGCATCAATTGATTCAAAATTACCATTTTGCCGGAAAGGGTTGAAACTGACGTAGGCAGTTTTCATATTGAAAATTTACACTTTTCACCCTTTAATTTCACATGTGAAATTTTAGAAAAATCAAATTTTAATACATTTTTGATAAAGCAATATTTACCAAAATAAAAAATTTCCGAGCTGACCTGGCAGCTCGACCCCAGCCTGGGCTCTGCCCCTAGGACCCCGCTAGGGGTTGTCGCCCCTTGGATCCCGCTCCCGGGGGCGTTGCCCTTGGACCCCCATCAAGGGGGTGTTGTCCCCTTAGAACTCCAATTGCTTAGGGGCTTCGCCCGTAAGAAGGTTTTCAATTTCGAAGATCGTAATACACTCAAACAAGCGTGCACTCCGCACCTCTTAACTTGTTTGATGGATATTATGATCACATTAGTCATTAGTCAATTCAATTACACTAAAATATCTAACATTCAAAATATGAAAAATATGAGTTCGTAAATCATATTATCATAGTAATATATCTTACATATTAATCATCACATGGACGTGAAATGAAACTGCCATGTTGACTTGTTAAACAAAATTTAGGTAAACAAAGAACATTACCTCAATGGAAGTTAAGAAAACTTTATCTAAATTAATATAATATTAATACTTATAAACACGACAAATACCATATTTGTTAATCTAATAAATCATTAACCCACTTAGTGATTACCTCTCTTAGAGAGTGTTTTATGCAAAAGAAGGTGGGTTGAAAATGATGGGGCGACATCTATTTATAGCCATAACTCGAAAAGCAGAAAAAAAACTTTCTTGCCAATCCACAGTCGATACATCAATCGTGGTTCCTCTTGATCGACCTTGTTTTTAATTTTTTGTGAACATTGTGATTATTTATATCAAATATTTTTCCTACTTCTCCACTTTATTAAAACTTTTTTAGGATATCCGAACCTTATAAAATAATATCCAAATTTTCTAACTAATATTTATTATTTAAAAGTTTTTATGAAAATATTTTGGATGATTCAAATGTCAAAATATCCGATAATTTTCAGAAAATGCTAGCCAAATCCAAATTCAAATCCAAAAACTTCAAAATTTTGAAATTTGGATATGAATTTCGGGAAACATGCATGTATATATATATATATTCACGTGTTTGATATTGTAATTGAAGCATACATGGGCACATATTTTTAAAAGGTATATTTGTAAAATAATAATTAACTTTTAAAAATGTTCAAATTAGTTAACTTAAGTTTTAAAAATGTTTTAATTAACTCACTCAGTTTTTATATTTTATAATGTTTTTAGCATGTTATATTTTTTTGTGTCAATTAAAAAATATTTTTTTATCTTTTGATGTTGATAAGAAATATTGATTCTGACTCTCATGTCTTTTTCAGCGTTACTTTTCGACATAAAAAAATTTAATGATGACTCGATTTGATCGTTTAGTGATACAATTTGAGAAAATATGTATGAGTAATTAAATTAGAATACTTTTAAAATTTAATTATTATTCTATAACACTATATTTAATAGTAAACTTTATTCAATATAACTATCTTTAACAATATAGATTCATAACAAAGAAAACATGCGAAACTGAAGTAAATTAAACTACTATCCTGTTGAATTGAAAACGCAATATAGAACGCATCTACGAAATTGGTGTAACCATGATGGTGATGATCACACAATCACACAATACAAGTATCAATGTGCCAGCGTGGTTTTTCATCTTCAAAACTTATGTAGGTAGCTGAACAAGATTCACATTCATTGGTACCAAATGAAACTAATGGGACATCCTCGTAAAGATCACGGTGCTCAATTTCGAGGACTTGGCATGTAGTCTTATCACATCTTTTTTGTTGAACCCATGGATGAGTTGTAAACTTCCTTAACCGCTCTAGCTCCACTGCCACCTCTTTCATTGTAGGTCTATCACTACCTTGTACATTAAGGCATCTTTTTACCAAATTACATACTTCTTGTAACTGCTCAAAACTTCCTTCACGTAAAATTCGAGGCTCTACAATAGTATATAATTGATTTTCGTTGATTGAATTTATAAAATATGTTGCTAAACTCTTATCTTTATTGCCACTATCAACACCAATAGGTTTTTTCCCATAATATTCTGGATCTAGATAGCCTAGCGTACCTTGGATAAAAGTAGTCACATGCTCGTGATCTAATGGGACTAACCTTGATGCACCAAAATCTGAAATTTTTGCTGTATACTTAGAATCTAACAATATATTGGTAGACTTGACATCTCTATGTATGATTGGCATAATTGTTTCTGAATGAAGGTATGCTAGTGCACCAGCAGCTTCAACAGCTATTCTTAAACGATGCTCCCATGATAACCAACTCATTCCATCGAGTGTGTTATGAAGGTGATGAAAAAGAGTGTTATTGGAGACAAATTCATAAACGAGTACAGGGACTTCCTCTTCCAAGCAACAACCCAAAAGCTTTACCACATTTCGATGGATGACTTGTGTAAGGATTAAAACTTCATTGATAAATTGCTCCGCTTGGGTGACTTCCACTAGTTTAGATTTTTTTACCGCAACTACACGTTTATCGGACAGAACCCCCTTATACACTACACCATATGCACCTTGACCGATAATATGCTCTTGAGAATAGTTATGAGTGGCTTTTAGAAGCTCTTCAGTGGTAAACAAAGTAATTGCCTCATGAGACCCTTGTATCTTCTGTTTTAGAAGAACACCCCCATTTTGCTCAAAGAACTTCTCGCGAAGCCTTGTTAGCTTCCTCTTTTTCATACCAAAACAAGTGCCAACTCCAGCTAGCATTGCAAAGATCACAAATAACATTGCTACATAGGAAATGAAAAAGAAAAACAGTGCCTGTGAGCTAATTAGTTTACATTAAAAAATGGTTTTCGAGAATATTAAAGATTTTGAAGAACTATTTTCAAGGCTGGACATATAT